>CAJUYH010003716.1:0-30753 GCA_910591685.1 Galerucella tenella | reverse complement strand
TAAAACTTCGGGTTTATTAGTTGGTCGCAAAAAGAACGAACATGCGGTGGGACATTTCTCTTCTACATAATTTGGTTTTTTAATATTATTTGCTAGATCGTATCTAGATAGATTGCTAGATAGTATCATACCATTATGAAAAATTTTAAAGTTACTTTCCAAAGAGTAGTACGTTTACTAAGAACAAACATCTACTTCTCGAACTATATACCCCGACAGACAATGAATTACAGCTCTACCCCTCGTATCAAAAGTACGGAATGAATGTTCTCCACGCCAAAGATTACAGAATAAAAATATAAGATGTTTCACTCGTTCGAATTTATCGCGTGAAGCACCGATGCCACTGGTGACTGTCTGGTGACTTAGATGGTACAGTACGTCGCTACGTCCTTACTTGCATTTAATTTGGCATATTATACGGGACGTCGCCCGTCGAGCGCATGTTGTATAGATTTTTTAAATTAAATAAATTAATTATTCACGGATAATTTCTATCTAGTACGGACCTGTCGTAATATCTTTCCTTGGAAGGTTAGGACAAATGTTTCCGATTGCCAATAAAAATTAATAAAACTATCCCGACAAAGAATTAAGGTCCAATACACTACGACCCTAATTTCCGGTTTTCAAAAGTAGTTTATATCGGCTATAGATATTTTATAAATATAACAATAGGTTTTTCCCGAGAGTCTCGTTAAACGTCTTAACTTAATAAAAGTTATGACAGCAATCGCTTTTTGTGGGTATTCCCTAGGATTACAGTTCTTGTAATATCTGTTCGTGGGGAAAAGGATTCTAAAGGTTACCTCCAGCCGAATCTCGTCAGAGAGTGACATTCAGCGTTAAGTCTGCGTTAAGTCATGAGTAACAGTCTGCGTTAAGTGATGAGGAAGATTGGTTGAATCTTCTGAGTTCACCCATAATTTATCGTGCCATCCTTCCGTATCGTTTATATTTTTAGTTTTCCGCTGATTATTGTGATAGTTTCGTAACGTTAGCAACGTCCGAGAGTCCTATCTACCGTATCGCTTGTACAGTTTTCCGCTGATTATCGTGATAGTTTCCTAACGTTAGCAACGTCCGAGAATCGTATCTACTGTATCGTCTATACATATTTATCGTTTAGGAACTATTCCTGTTTAATGTTTCCGGATAAATAAATCCAGTCACCAGAGCTTTAGTTTGATCTTCCGAGATTCATATACCGCCTTATTGTGAAATACCAAGTGTTGGTGATTTGTTTTTATCACGCAGTGAGGATTGATTACGTACCTACTTGTAGCAAGTATTTTGTTACTATTGAATCTGCCGAATTGACAAACCACGCCTTCCGGCGTTAGTCTTTGTTGTTAAGTGTCAATTGAAGTTGGTTACTTGAAAAGGATTGTGGAGATTCGCTCAGAATTTCCGGATAAAGGTATCTTGCCAATTAATTTTGAATTTCGTCAACCTGCAACTTCCCCGCACCAATTGCGGAGGAGTTATCACGCCTTTTTCTTAGCCGTATAATAATGACAATACCGCGTCTGAACTATTAAATTATGATAACCAGTTTTTTGGTAACATTATCATTGGTCTAAATAATATCTTTGTTCTATGCCGGTTCTATAGTATCTTTTATAGTAATTAAGAAATTTTGTGTGCACACTTCTCGTATGGAAAAATTATTTTCCGCCCTGTTGCCTTCAATAACGAAAGTTTGATTATACCTCTTATGGTATATGTTTTTTTAGTTTGTTTATAGTGCCAGTTTTCTTAAATCAAACGGAGAATTATTGACATAATAGAGAAAATCATTATCGTATTTTTGTTCATACCTGTTTTTTCAAACATAAGCGGAAAATAATTTCACCAGTATTGAAATTTATGTTTTTGTTTTATTTGCAACCTCATGCAGCAACATTTATTTGCTGTTTGTATATAATTTTAATTTTATATTTGTGCCTAACCACGTTATCGTCAAAATAGTTTGTTCACTGCAAATTATGACTATATTATCTCGAACAATTACCGAATGTAGTGTTGAGTGATGATTTTTGTTTACGTATATATCGATAATGTCTCGAGGTGTGTACGTACTCGTTTTATGTAGACAAGACACAAGTACACCCCAGGACATTTTAGTTTTTGTGTAGAATTGCATGTAAGGCCTTGGACCTTAATTTGTTACTGTTTCTGACGTATCTATAGCATAAGTTTTTTTATTGTTTCAACCACTGACGCTAGTCAATATATATGTGTTGATTAAACTGGTTACCATAATGATCGCGTTTCAATGAGTACATCCCTACTCTCCACAGACACCTCACCGCTGAAGATACCTCATATGTGATTCTTCGCTGTAAGAAAAGCAATTTAATGCGTATTCATTCCGCTTCTCCAGTGAAATCGCAGTTTTTGCAATTTTTTCTGTAAATAAAAATTTTTGGCGCCCTTTAATAGATCTCTCGTTTAATTAACTCCCATCAAATATATTCACGACCCTCAGCTCTACAAACAAACCCACGAGTGCCGTCCGCGTGCGTCAACTGTTTATCGTCCCGATTCAGCACCATTTTTTTTCTTTCAAGTAAACTCTGTACAGAACAGTTGTGACGTAACAATTTATTAATTAATTGTTGAAATGAGCAAGAAGTCATATTAATATTTTTCTCTTTAATAGCAAAGCTTAAACACTAAATACTTTGTAATATTTGCTAATACAAAATTACGGATTTATTTTTATAATAAGGATATTATATAAACAAGTACATTAAGCAAGAAAACACAAAAATTCAATTCTATAGCTAACCAAAGTGGAATTGGTCAGTTCCTTTTGAACGGATTTACTAAATTTTCTTTTCATCATCCATGTAATCAATTTCCTTTCAAATATTATGCAAGTCTCTATACCAGAGTCCGTATATATTTTACTCTCAAATGTATATTGAAATATTTGAAAGACAATAGATTGAATTTAACACATAAACCAAACTCCAAACTTAGAATTTTACAACATTTATAAAAATTTGTAATAAAGGTATCCTGCAGCTGCTCCTCCTCTTTTTACTGTTTTAACCTTGTCAAACCAAAAAATACGCGTTATTCAAAGATCAAAATTTAAGATTTAGTTGCCCTATTATTCTGGTGGCTAATGAGTATATTTAATTGAGTTTGTGATAAATATCTGCTAGATTATCAATAAGTATCACAAAATTACTAAGATGCTGAATAAAAACTGTAAATTAATTCATTTTAAAAATTCAAGTTTATTTTTTACTTACCTTTTCAAATTCATATCCCGAACATTTTTCGAAATAATTAACATTTAAAAATAAACCTTTCTGATAAAGAATCCTATTAATTTAAATATATACTTATCTAATTACCCCTGTACAGCTTAAAATAAAATAAGCTTTTCCAACTTCTCTGGTATCTACCGGTCTCGTTATTGACAACAAAAGCGAGTCGTAAACATAATTTATGAGAGCGGCGTCCGTTTGGGATAGCAACTTGAATCAAACCGCCCTGGAGTGGAACATCTTATATTTTTATTCTGTAATCTTTGTCCACGCGATCTTATCTCGCACTTTCCGGTTATTCATCATTTCATTTACTTACATTCAGCAAAAATATGTTTTGAGCATCCATAATTATTGTTCAATTGAATTATTAGTGCACGTGTGTTCTTATTACAGTGTTGAAAGTTAGCTTCTTCAATTATTTCCCAGCTGGTTATTTTTGTTATAATTTCTCTAAAATATTTCTTACAAATTTTCAGTTATATAAAAAAACAGCCCCAGTATTCTCCCAAGAGACACTGATATTTATAGATACGTGTGTATTTTCACCAGAAGGAAAACAAATCTCGAGGTCGAGCAAATACAAAGTCACTGAATAGTAAAGATAAAACCAAATATATTGGATGTTGTTTCGCAATTTGCGAACTTGTTATTGAAGCCATTTACTTTTCTGTAGATTATCCTTGAATCTTCGGTCTTTATAATGTACTGTTCAGCATTGACGTCGTAATTTGTTAACATATTTCATTTGATTTGTATTTCATTAGAAATAATATCGTCGATTTATTTTAGAGTACACACTGTCATTCATATCTGTTGGGATGTATGATAAGAGCGGATTCTTATTGGGACCAAAAAAGTCGATAGTACCAAATATGCCACATGAAATATTGCTGTGGAAAAAGTCATTCGGTGTTAGTTTCTTGTTCACAGAATATCTGGCTCAAAATATATGATCAACTGGATATATGTTCGTATTCTGAAGTGAAGTCAAAGTGAAAATTTGATTCATTATTTATATATTCAAATGGATTCTCCATACATTTCAGGCACTCCTAATATTTGCAGATCTTTCAATAATTCTTATCTAGGCAGGACATATTTCAACGTTCCTCTTCAGGTTGTAAATCACTGCAAAATATTGGGTATGATATTTGACTCCCGTCTCAATTGGAAAAAACATATTTTAGATATACAAAGAGCGAAGGATACAGACGACTAAATATCGTGAAACCCTTTCTCACTTTCACTAGGGCGCGGACGAGAATGTTCTTTAAAAAATATACAGATCTCTTATTCGATCTAAATTAGATTATGGCTGCTTCGTATATATATATATATATATATATATACAGGGTGTTTCAAAAAAAGGTAACACCGTCTCTAGGATAGGTAAAAAACTGAAAAATAATTGGGGTTTGCTTAGTAAAATTTTTTTCTAACGCCATCCGTTTTCAAGATAAAGGGCGTTGAAGAAAATGAAAAATTACACATTTCTTACGATTTTGCCGAAACTACTGGCACCATTGTAATGAAATTTTATACGAATATGTTTTGGAAGCTGATATATCCCATGAATTTGTTTTTATAACTAACTCTCATAGAGGGCGCTAGTTACACGATTCATACAACGTATTATTCAACATAACTTTTTTTAGGGTAGAATTATTAGTCAAAACTCCAAGTGAACATAAACATCGTTTGATTTTACACCAAAAAGGTACTCTTGGTAAAACTCGATATTATGTACCGTTTTCGGAATATTTTGATTTGAAAATTATGAAGTAATAATCGCTCCTGGTATAAGTTAATGATAAATTTATTAATTGAAAAAACTTACAATAAGAAAATTAAAATAAAGACAAAGAACATAACATAAAATTCAATTAGAGTAAATGTTCAAAATGTTCTCCGTTTTCACGAATAGACAAGTCTATCCTTTTTTCTAAAGAATCCATTAATCTTCTTAACGGTTGGGGATCATCTATGATGTCATTAAAGTGACGTTTAATTCTGTCTATTAATTCTTGACGAGAATTTACCTCCGTAGCATAGACTTTTTCCTTAATATACGACCAGACTGTGTAGTCCAAAGGATTAAAATCGCATGACCGAGGAGGCCAATGAATCGGAGCTTCTGCACCTCTACCAATCCATCGATTCCGAAAATTGTTACTCAACCAATTAAGACACCTTCTATCAAAGTGCGGTGGAGCTCCATCATGCATAAAAAATTATGATGTTCGCTCATTTATCGATAAATCTTCTAATATCTCAAAGTGATTATTTAAAAAATCAAGGTACATATCACCACTTAAATTTCCAGGTAGAATATGATAACCTATTAATCTGTTACCTAAAGTTGCTGCCCAAACATTAACTTTAAATGAGTGTTGGTAATGTGATACCCTTTTGGCTTGTGGATTCTCATCACACCAGTAGTGTGCGTTATGGGAGTTAAACATACCTATTCGCGTAAAGGTGGCCTCGTCCGTAAAAAGAATACATTTTAAAAAATTTGGATTGAGGGCTGTCCTTTCTCACAATGTTTCACAAAAATCGACTCTAACCGGTAGATCGTCCGGCAAGAGTTCTTGAACTTGTCTGTAATGGTAAGGATGTAGCTGCTGCTCTTTAAGTATCCGCCAAGTGGTTGGAGAAGATGTATTTGTTTGTCTTGCCATATTCCTTACACTTAATGTTGGATTTTGATCAACTAAATTTAAAATAATATTTTCTTTATTAATTGTTCTTGTTGTTCTTGGTCTACCTGAATTTATTTTCTTTGGTCTTACATTCCCAGTTTCTCGACAACGTCGTTCAACTGCTCTAAATGTTTTTTTACTTGGTAAGTTTCTTCTAGGAAACTTTTCTGTATAACGCGTAAAAGCTGCACTAGAGTTTCCTAAACACTCGCCTAAAGTTAATAACATGTCGGTGTATTTAACATTTGAGTACATTTTGTTTAACAATATCTAATTTTACAAATAACAAGGTTTCAAAACTCTATTTATTGTTGACTTATTGTCATAACAATCAATAAATGTCAATTTTACATGGCAAACTTAGAGAAAAGCGAACTTTATCATTAGTTTATACCAGGAGCGATTATTACTTCATAATTTTCAAATCAAAATATTACGAAAACGGTACATAATATCGAGTTTTACCAAGAGTACCTTTTTGGTGTAAAATTAAACGATGTTTATGTTCACTTGGAGTATTGACTAATAATTTTACCCTTAAAAAAGTTATGTTGAATAATACGTTGTATGAATCGTGTAACTAGCGCCCTCTATGAGAGTTAGATATAAAAACAAATTCATGGGATATATCAGCTTCCAAAACATATTCGTATAAAATTTCATTGCAATGGTGCCAGTTGTTTCGGCAAAATCGTAAGAAATGTGTAATTTTTCATTTTCTTCAACGCCCTTTATCTTGAAAACGGATGGCGTTAGAAAAAATTTTCACTGAGCCAACCCCAATTATTTTTCTGTTTTTTACCTATCCTAGAGACGGTGTTACCTTTTTTTGAAACACCCTGTATATATATATATATATATATACAGTGGTATTCTTTTCTTTATTCTACCTTCCATATTATTTTACACTTTGAATATTCGAATATTGAGAGTTTTTGTTATATAGATAAATATACACAGGTACAATCCTCAGGGATATAAATCTTCATAATTAACTATATCCTTTAAGTTCTGCATAGTTCTTTACATAGCACTAAGAAGTATCTATCTCAACCAAAATTGTTCCGCGCAATCAAAAACTCTTAGATGAATGTCTTACGCCCGGCCAATCGAAAACCATTCTCCCTAAGGAGGGGTGATGTAACAGCCTGTATATCACGTAATTCGTTAGCTTATTGAACATTCAAAGATATGCTGGTCAAGGGCCATTTGAATCAGCAATTAGACATAAACACATTTATTAATATTTAATAAGAATATTAAATATACAGTTGAAAGTGCTGAGGGAAAAAATATAAATGTACTTAGTAGGTTTGGTTAGGACATGAATCTAGGCCACGATTATTTTTATAAACAATTGTAACTAATTAATCCTGATTGCAAAAAGAATGAAGGAATTGTTGGAACGAAAGTGTGCTCTTATTAAATACTTCACAAACTGAATTCACTGTGTGGGCTCTAACTTTGTGGAATCTACTCATATTACTTTTTTAAATGACTGACTAACTGCTGTTAAATAATTCCACTTTGATTGAAAAATATATATATGAATATTCTAAATTATCATGATATTTTACATATCGAGGTAATCATCAAAATAGGTTAGAATTTTCATATATATTTTTTCATTGAAGTGGAATTATTCAGAAACCGTAAGTTTCATTTAAAAACGAATACTGAGAAAAAGGAAAAGAAATATGGATATAGAAATGGCATTTGGAAGTTATTTAATTGAATTATAATCTCCACGACAAACTATTCAATATCGAGCCAAACTTTAAAAATAAAACATGCATAAATGCATTGATGGCAAAATAATAATAAATGGGATACAAAACAAAAAAGTCCTAAGCTTCATCCAGGAGGTTTATTCTCTTCCGCCTGATGAAGAATATTTGTTTGGGATGATGAGATTTTAAAAGGAATTTTAAATATGAAATTTAATATTTAAACTGTTTGATAGGTTTAAGGGTATTGCTGGGGCGTATGGAAAAGAAGAGTTAATTAAACTGAATAATAAATAACTCGAAACAAGTCCAAAGCTGGAAAAAAGTGAATATCATGTATGAATGATTTTTTGGAGGAATCTTTAAAAATTCATTACCGCTTAGGAATATTTACCCCATTTTCTGTGGAACGCGTTCTGAATAACAGCAAGCTTAACTTTTATGATACTAGTTTTAATTAGTTGAAGGGATAAAGTTACCGTGTTCATTAGGTGACAATTGTCAGTAAATTTTCACAATTTGGTGTAATATAATTAACTAAAAAAAAACAAGCAGGCAGTGGTTAGATGTGATTACCGAAACCCTTATGTTTCCAATCAATTATATTAAACTCGATGATGACACGCAATTATTGAATGTAACCAACGTAATCAGTAATATATAAATATCTCAATTTGTGTATCACACGAGAAGTGGACATGGATTCTAGTGGCAGGTAAAAAAATAAACAATTTGTTCGATGAATGACTCCCAATTTAATAGATTTTATTTAAAAACGTCAGTCTGAAGCGGTTAATTATTAGAACGTGAAAAACTATGTAGGTATTAGACTTTTCAGTGTTGTTCAGGTACGGATATTCTGGTTCATAATTTGGAATATTTCTCTGCTAAGATATTTTTAGAAGTTAAAGTTGAATAATGACTCAATTAGTCTTTGTGTGTGTTGGTGACGATTTGCTCTTCTCAATGTACTCGTTGCGAGGAGTTTGTTGAGAGAAAAAGTCTTAATTACTGTTTTTATAGGCATGTGAAGTATGACTAGAGGGTCTTTCATGTGTGATGAAGAGGAAAGACTGCGTCTTAGCATATAAAAATTTTTGAAAGAAGTTTTCTGTTAGATTATAATATTTTTTGAAATGATGTACGAGATATATTGAAATAATGTTTAATTTTTACTATATGAGTTTTTTCAAAAGCAACACCACAGAATATACATTCTGTTAAGACTCTTAGTACAGTTTTACTCCGACTTAGGTATTCATTTGATCTCAACAGGTTGTAGTCACCCAGAAGTATCTGATTGTCTGAGCCCTACAAGACGTTTCCAATGGTGAGATCATTACTTTTTTCCGGATCTGCTTTTTTCTTCCGATGCTACAAATGTATTTACACTGAATATATAAATAAATATTGGGGTGAAATGAATTATATTTTATTAAAATAGAAAATAGTCATGTACTTATTCAGTTGATAACAGCCAATACGCCTATCAATCAGGAAGACAACCTTACAGAAGCTGGAGTATTTCTTGATATAGATGAAGCGTTCGATCATTATACCTTTTATCCATGATAGCTGCTGTTGCAAATAGATAAATGAAAAATATACTCCAGCCGAACATTTCTTTGGATATTTCATGGAGGTTTCATTAACGTAGGTTATCACCGATGCTGTCGGATCTCGTCATAGATGAACTCCTGGAAGAGCTAGAGAGTAAGCACCCCACAGTTGGGTATATGTAGAGGATATGACAATACTTGTAATGAGAAATGTATGGATATGGATATTGGGATTACATTCACAGAACCCTCAAAGATCCATTGTTCCCCTTACTTCTACTTAGTTTTTGTGGATAGCCTTAGGGACGTGCAGCTCGCTTAAACCTATTTCCTGGAGAAATTTTAGGATGTCTGCAGGCTTATTTAATGTAAGCGTCCCTCTTCTATCCAGTAGTCTCCTAGGTGCTATGCCTTAGGATTTTGAATTTGAATTGAATAGTCTCCTTTTTTTCGGCTACGCCTATCTCTTATAAAATTACATTGGAGCTGATACCGAAAAAAAGTTCCGGCCTCCAAAAGGGTATCTCAGCCCCCTCCTTTACTAGCTTACCTGCTATTACATTTCTTTTTTTAAAGGTGTCCTGAAATCCACGATAAGGCGACTATATTGCTCTTGTCTAGTTCATTGAGTTTGCATAGGCATTCACATACCATTTTGGAAACTTATATGACAAAATGGTGCTGTAATGGCTGCTTGACTATCCGACATGATGACAATCCTCCACCTTCTACATCATTTATCAATATTGAACTGGGCACACCTTCCCATCCCATCCCTTTTTTGCTAAATTCAGTATCGAAGTTCTTTGTGAAATTATACTTTCCCATCTTACCATATTGTGGCCTGACCCAGGTTTTCTGATTTCCAGGAAGCGAGGAGGTGGTCTTGTCTTCTAATGGTGTAACAACCTAATTTTATATATCCCAGCTTTTGCAACAAGTTTTGAAGATAAATCCTGAAGAGGAGTGCCGAAGAGTAAAACCTGCTAAAACTGCGCTCATTCTTTCCACTAGATAAGCTTGAGATCATAAAACTGGCTGAGGGCAACGGGTCTCTTCACATATACGATCGAACCAAGAGCACAAACCTCCTGAAGATTTAAGTGCTGAAGACTCGAAACCTCGACTGGAGGTAGTATTCTAGTCAGTAGTAATATCACGAAAGAGTGAAAAAAAATTGAAAATAATTTGACTTATTTTAGAAAACTTGTTGCCAGGCCAGACCTTTAATTTAAAAAACGTAGCGATTATTTTCCCTAAGCTACAGGTTAGTAATGTGATCAAATGTAGCTCTGAGTTATATTTGATCTCATTTGTAACTGGGGCACAATATTTGAGAGTCAACATCTACTAACAAATGAAACAAAAAGAAGTCTAATTCACAGTTTTTTATTAAAACATTAGACATGAAAACCATCACTTGTTGTTGGGATGAATTAATTTAAGTATAATATACACATAACATGACGTGCCGTCTTGGTATTTTCAATAACATTGCTTGGAACGTGAAAAAATCTTTCCATTTTTATTTAAATTTTACCAATTAAATTCACAATCGCTGTTCATTGACAAAAATCAGATGCAATCTTGTATCTTATGAAGTGCATTTTCATTAATTTTCAAATTCAAATTCAAATTTGTCGTCGTTTAGTTTGCCTCAACAAATTTTAAGGTGATCATAGAATAAAAACTGGAATATCGATAAATAAATAAAAAATTACCAATCATGTTCACTTATTAAACCTTAAATAGATTGGTGGAGTGAATGATTCTCAATTTAAAGTAATCTGATATATTCACAAATAACTCCTTAGACTTCAAATCCCATCTAATTTTTATAAAAGTAATATATTTATTACCTCAACTTGTTATACAGATGAATCTGAAACAATAAAAGGGATTGTGATATAATTGTTCGGTTCAGGAACCAAACACCCAAGGGAGGTGTGCCCAGTTCAATATTGATAGAGGATATAGAAAGCAAAGGATTATCATGAGGTCGGATAGTCAAACAACAACAGCCTGGGTCAGAGTTTATTATCTTCCTTGTTCAGAAAACTCTTTGTATGGAGGCAAGCTTGGGTCAACCTACATTCGAATTGTGTTCTTTATCCAGCCAGTTCCCGATTTCCCCTCCTATGCAATCCTCAGTGATACCACAAAACAGTTCCGAATATATGATCCTTTTAAATCCTCTTCAGCTGAGTGGTCAGCCATTTCATCACCTGCAATCCCCTCATGTGCCAGCACTGTGTTGTCTCTCCTCTGTCTGTTAAGGGACTCCTTACAGTTTCTAGTCTAGACCTTGACCTGATAGCTTCAAGCAGTGCCTGGCTGTCAGTGAATATTTTAATGTTTTGTCCGGTATATCCTTTTCTGTATACAGGCCATAGCGACAATCGTCTGTGCTGGAAACACAGACGTGTGTGATTTATTCAACAAAACGAAATTAATTATAAGTATTTGTTCCTATGAAATGCCAAAGATAAAATTGGCTTATATTGTTTTGGAATTTTTATTGAAACATATCAATATAGCAAGCTTATGGCAAGAGAAGGAAATATTTATTTTTTAGTTTATTCGTTTGTTTGTAAATGGATACACTCAAAACTATTAAGCTGGTTGGAAATATCTTCTATCTATATAAAGCTTAATTATCAGCAAGTAGCATGGGCTGTATCTCATTTTCAAATAAATGAGACATACCTACAAAAAAAGAAATATAATCTAGCCCAAGGTTTAAAAAATTTGCCTATGAAAGTTATTTTTTAACGTACGCTGCAATAATTACTAATGATAAATAAACAATGTATTATATATTCATAGTACTCATCATTACTCACAAAAAAGTCCAGCAGGCTATATTCCTAATTATTATAGTTAAGTCACAATAGCCATTAATGTCAGTCAATCAAAGCACAGGTAAAATCTGATCTGTTATTTCCAGGATCACATATTATGCATCTCTGGTATGGTGGCCAAAGATCAGACAATCCTCTGCTATGCTAAAACTAAGCAAGGTCCAAAGACTTGTATGCATTGGCATTACAGGGGCAGTGAGGACTACTCCTACAGCGGCGCTGGAGACAATGCTAGACCTTCCTCCGCTACATTGTGTCATAATGTGCGAAGCAAGGGCAGCACTAACCCGACTGGAAAAAGCATCAGACCATGACGGCACATGGGAGAGGACACACAGAGATAAGGCATGTGGATGATGACATTTTCAAAATGCCAACAGACCACATGACCACCAAATATATCTTTCGCAAGAACTTCGAGATTGTCATCATAGATCGAAAGGGGCTTGAGTAAGAGAACGCACCACCACTTGGTATAGCGAATAAACTGATCTGGTATACAGACGGATCAAAAAATGAACTCGGCACCGGAGCGGGTATATACAGCAAGACGAACAACTATGAAGAGATCGTCTCGCTTGGCATATACGCTTCTGTATTTCAAGCAGAGGTCTATGCAATACTTGCATGTGCAAGGGCTAATAATATGAGAGCCTACAAGAACAGGCAGATCAGGATCTACAGTGACAGTCAAGCCGCCCTTAAAGCACTTCAAAGCTATAGGGTGACATCTCGGCTAGTATGGGAATGCGACGAAGAACTTAGAAGACTGGCGACTCGGAACAGTGTAACACTGGAGTGGGTCCCAGGTCATAAAGGAATCGCAAATCTGAATTTGCTCCCCTTTATTCTTCAAGCTTGGTTAAGGCTTGCGTGAGAATCAACTATAAAATTTTCAGCTGCTGCATGTAATTTTTGATTGTCATCAAAAACTTTAATAAAACCATTTTTCCCTTTGTTATAGAAAGCGGATGTGGTATCACATTCAGTGAATACATGAATAAAAAACAGATGGGTTTTTTTAATATTTGGATATTTCTCTAATATTGTTTTTGTTGAGTAAACTCGTTGCAAGATATTATTTTTTAGTTGTTTAAAAAAAACATTTCTTTATCGTCAGGTGCTAAAGCCATCAATAAAACTAACACATCAATATCTTCAGCTACAACAACTACTTGAAGAGAGGAACAATCTATAGCAGATTGCACAATTAATCGATCAGCATCACTTTCGGCTTGACTCCACTCAATATTGTTTTCGCCTAGTTTTCTGCAGAGAAGATTAATAAACCTTTTTTTATTTTTGCTATTACCTAAAAGTTTCTCTTTCGTTGTGTTTAGAGGCATGTCTTCTTCAAATAAATAATCAATGGAAGTATTGCCGATATATCAACGATTTCTCCCAGACACTTTAGTTCCATTATTACTATATCCATCAAATACAACTTTAACATCAGTGCCATAATTAATATGTAAATATCTAATATACTCTTGACAAATATCTGCAAATTTTTTATTTTTTTCCCATTTTAATCTATGAAGTATTTTTAGCGTATGCAGCTAACACATAAATGTTTTTTTTGTTTTGATATTAAATTATTGTTAAAAACTTTTTTGTAACAACTATTTGTTACAATAAGATTAATATATGGAGATATTTTTACAAAAAAAATAGAGACCAAACTGAATTTTTTATATAAATATCGTTGATATTGTTTAAACAATATAAATAGTTCCGTCCCCGCTCTAAGAGGTTTCTGATTTTGAATAATATAAAAAAACAAAATTAAAAAAAAAATTCATCAAAATCGGAGCTGTTCTTGAGGACTTCCGAAGCAAAGGCTTCATTGACGCGACTAATAATAGAAGTTCGAGAAAAGAACACAAAAAATTTAGACGATTGAGCATTTTAACCAGTATTTTTTAGAAGTTTTCAGGGGTGAAATATCGAAGGAACATAAAAATTTTAAAATATCTATGTTTGAAAATATATTTTGCACTGATTAAGGATAACACTAACTGAATGAACATCAGGCTCACAAAATTAAATGCAGGAAAGCATATTTACGAATTGTACGCCTCTGGCAAAATTTTGGATCTTATTGACTTCGTGGCTTCTAAAATAAAGCAAATACCCAAAAACCCTCCAAATTACATGCAAATTGGACGAATGGTGCTGGAGCTATGGAGTGTAACAGACATCTGCACACACAAACGAATACACGCACACACCAAATTGTTTTCTCTTCGAATCACTCAAATTGATCGTTTTCGTGCAAGCTCGATTGATGGAAAGGAAGCTAAATAACGTCAATTTTTTTTATTTTCTGTTAATTTATTGGAAAATTAAACCACAATGTTTTTATTTATTTTTATTTCAACTTTTAGGTAGCGTTCTATCTACCGTTATCAAGAATTATTAAGTTTTCAAAATGTTTGGTCCCTATTTGACACTACGAACTTAATAATTCTTGAAGATATTTGTACATGTTTTTAGTTGATTATAATAATACTAACGAGTGAAAGTGGAATATGCTTCTTAAATTCACTTGCCGACAGTTCAATTCCCAAGTAACACATTTCATTTACCAAGCAAATAATGCTAGATCGAAGCATATAATTCAGAATAAATGATGAAGTTTAGCATATTCTAAGCATTATTTTATAGAATAATTTCAGCCTTCCTTAAAAGACGTCTTATCTTGTTTAAGACTAAATATTGCAACCAAGTAGCAAAGATTGCTAGTAAGTCATGAAAAGTAGCCAAAAAATAGGGATAATGACTTTAAAAAATGCCAAAAAAATAATAGCCAAATCGGAATTTGGTGTGGTCATAAAATGCCTTCAAGTGCTTCAATTAGTGCGATTTATAAGCAATACTATAAAGTTTTGTATTGGAATTAATTTGGACTTTAAATGGAAATTGATTCCAAAAAAAAACCACAGTATTGCTAACCTTAATGTGATTGTGAATCTCAATTCAGTTGAAAGGTTCCATGATTTAACAGAAATCATTATAGAACATGGAGGAAAAGATTGAAATAGAAATTAATGGAAAATTACAAAACTACGGAAATTTGGACGAATAGGTGCGTACTGCGGGCGTGTACATAAAGGTAGTAACGCAGCTAAAAGTTACAACGAAATAACAATGGACACAGAAGATCACCTTCCTGGTTCTTGGACCACGTCTCTCTATTGGCCTTGTCGTGGGAATCTTTCTTAATAGGCTAATGCTACTACGTCCTGGTGGAAAATTTGTTGTTGCTGTTGTTCCCATCCCATGCCTCAGGAGCAGCGCACAAAATTTTATCTCCACTTTCTAAGGTCTCCATAACTTTAAAAGTGTTCATTTTTTATTACGAAATAATTATAAAATATGACCTATAAAACAATCTATTACTCAAAACATAGCCCCACAATAATCTTTTTCTTCAACTGTATAATTCTGAAAGCTTTCATATAGCAATACAAACAGCTATCTAGTTTTTAATTCCATAAAGCTTCGTATTGGCATAGAAAAATGCGTATTAAATACAATAAAGACATGGCCCAACCGTTTGCTCACGATAATGAGCAATGTTGCCATAGTTTTTAAATTTATATATCGATAGGCATATGATACTATTTTTATATATAGAATATGCCAATACTAATCTGGCTCAGAACATTATTTGTTTTCAAACTGGGAGACAAATTTCAGAAAATCTGGGAAGATAAATCAATTTAATCCATCACATATAATATTATCAATCAATCCAACTAAAAATACTATAAGAAACTTTAATCTCAATTGAATGTATATAATTCATTGATAGGTATCAAAATTGAATATGACAACACCGTAATTCATAATGAAATAATTTAATTTATAAAGTATATTTTGCTAACAGTTATCACTGGCCCCTCTGTTTTCAGGAAGTATTTCATTCACATTTCACAGAAAAGTAAGGTTTGCAGAGATGTCTAATGGTTCACAATGATATTTTATAGTTTCAAAAACAATAATAATTGTCATAATATATATTGAAGGAAGATCTGCCATCACAGTTGATGATGTTTGTTTTTGTGAACACTTACATAACTGTCTGCATAAATTTCCAATATATCTATCTAATATTTATCTAAAACAAAACTTCATTACATTCTCACGAGAAATGTTTAACTGCGCATGATCATTAATAGCGTTGAAAGCCATATCTGGACTAAACGACTGCTTCTTTATATCACTCTGACAGCCAATGTTGGCAATCAAATCTGATAAAATGCTCTTTTGGTGCCAATTTATGGCTATTTAGGCCTACAGGTTGAATTGCTAATAAGCGTTCAAATCTACTTTAAGGCCAAACCGCGCGCTCTCTTTAGGCAGCGATTACGTAATTAATGCGACATGTAGAAGCTTTAGTGGACGGTTTTAATTGCCTATTAGCTTTAAGAGTGACACAAAAGTCAATTTTAAATCTACTTCGATGCTTATTGTGTTACTTGGGTTACAACTCATTTTTCTTAAAATTTTGATATTTGCTGTTACAATTGCAACATCCAATATTCGATAGTGAAACAGCAGATATATAAATTGAATATTCAATGGCTATTTTTTTGTTAGAGAAATAACTGCATTGCAAAGGAATTTTTGTCTGCAAATACAGTACGAATAAAATACTTACCGCTACATGAAAAATGGATATTATTACGCTTTGGTAAAAACTAGTAGAAATAGCGTTCGCATTATGTTTCACTAGCAGTACCCAAATCAACAATGTCAGATATTCATGACTCATAAATAGTGAGAGAGCAAAGAGAACAATTTTTTATGCATTTTTTTAGAATAAAAAATCAAGAGGCATAAATGGACCAACAAACAAAAATTGAAACAAATATGATTAATAATAAAACTCAACTGATATTAAACCATACTTTTATTCAGCAGCATTCACCTCTTAAATATAGTATGTGATTTTATAGTCAAACTCGGATCAATATACAGGGCGGCCGGACGAGAACGACAAGAGCCATTATCGGGAACTGCGTCAACGTTTCCAAAAAACGCAGGACCCGTCGATTTTCAATCATCCATTATTCCTGTGATGTCAATGAATTCGGAGAGACAAAAATGTCCGATCCCTGAAAACTGTGCATAGCGAAATCCGACCAAACTCGATTTAATGAAAAACCATAATTGTCCAAACTACTAATAGCCAGGAATATTCTGATATATCACCAAGTACGTCAGTAGGTGATATTATTGGAACACGAAATGAAAAAGGAAACTGTTATATCATAATGAATCAACATAGATTTAGCAAGTTGGTCCAATGAAAACCATTAACAACTGATATTATGGCCAGTAGCATTAGAACTGCCATCCTCGATAAAATGTTGACAATATTTTGATGTCCCCTACCGTACTGACTGATAATGTTGCGCAGAGCGATTGCAGTTTGTACTTCGTTTCTACCGATCACCAATATTTTTGTTTTATTCACAATAATTTTCAGGTTGTACATTTCTTCAGTGCTTCATACCATAGATCTTAATTGTTTTGCAGGTCCTTTTGATTCTTGGTACATATTATTAAATCGTCTGCGAACGCAAATTAGCGATGAATTATCTAAATATATGATTTCACTGCATTCTCACCTGCTTTCTTTAAGTTTGGAAGATATCACGAAATCTTTTCTGAAAGAAGCTGGAGAAGTGTCCAAGCAAACTCAACGCAGAAGAAGATTCAATACCGCATATCTTGTGAATGGAGAATAGAATAGAATAGAATAGAATACACTTTATTTAGCTAATAATAAACTATAACCACAGTATAGGAACGAACCAGTAGTATAACTCTCATAAATTCCATTCATAAATTGCCAGAGCTTTTGATGACCTTGAACGGATCGCATTACGATTCATTTTACCATAGGCGTAGGTGGATACGTTTTAAAATGACTTAAACGTGTTAAATTTTTTTTTCTTAAATATTTTAGAACAGTACACTGATGAGTGAATGAAACAATAGTCTTATACAAAATATTTATTGGTTTTTCCAAATTACAATTTTCATTTTGTTATGATTTTTAAAATTTTTATTGACAAATTTTAATGTGTAATATAGTCCTACCCTGAAGAAAAGTTCTCAAAATTCATTTGAAATAATGTTTCTAATAATGAGATGTATTGTACAAAATTTCCATGCGGCATATTCAAGTTTCCAAAAGTATCCTTATTCGTATTTTCATAAGCTCTAAGGTAACAGTATAAAGACGAATCGTCTAAATTCTGATACGCTTGTGAATACGTCTCATATACGCTGCATGTACTTATGAATTTCCGAACATTTTTTTATTAAATAACCACAACAGTGGCGAACAACATTCTTTTCCAATAAATCATTTGTCTGAAAGTCTTTGAGCATTGCAGTATTTGATGGAAGAAATATTGTTGGAATAGCCTTTTTTAAAAGAAGTTTTCTTTTATGAGGTTGCACAATCATGTCTGGTTCAAAATGAGCTCCACATAAACGATGACTACTATTGTATAGAGATTATAGTTTCGGCATCAAGTCAGGCCTATCGCATGCTTCCAGCCAAACTTTAGCTTTAAAACAAAAACAACAAATTAAATCAATGCATGAAACTAAGGCTCATAAATTTAATATGGAGATCAAATAATAAAGTATTATACTAACAGTTTCTCACCTTTCTGAATCCTTTGGAAAACGGTGAAATTCCTCATCACAATTATAATATTTATTGTTACATCCACGGACTACACACACACTACCCGTTTTCTTCTTTTTAATGGTATCCATTGCAAAGAAATGCTTATAAACTATAAAAATAATACCGAAAACCCGTAAAAATATAAGCTGTAATAAATAATTTTATTCGCAAATTCACCGCTGTCACTTTGGTTGGATCGCAGCCAGCACTGGCCGCCGGATGACATACTCATCCGAACGACGTTGAAGGTCACAGAGAGCTCGGCAGTGTAACATCACGAGATAACATACTGGTTCGTTTCTATACTGTGCTATAACATAACAAACAGATGACAAATTACAAAAATTTAAAAAGGTACAAGCATCAATTCACAAAATAAATTTGCCTTAATCTTGATCTGAAGTGTTTTACAGTAGTAGAAGTCTTGATACTCAGTGGTAGGCTATTATACAACCTTAAGCCTACTAGAAATAATGTTTTCTCCATTATTGCAGAGTTAAATCTTTCAATTTGGTAATTATCTTTTGTCCTTAAGTTGTAATCCATATTCGAAGATCTTTCATTCAAATATGTATTAAAATATAAGGGAGCCTGATTATTTACGATTTTATAAATTAGTAACAAATTTGACTCCCGTATAAGCTGTGATACATTTAGAAAAATTAATGATTTTAACATTTCATCAATTGATGCATATCTGTTTGTGCGAAGTGAGATGCCCATTGCCTTATTTTATTATGAATATTTTCATTAGAACAGGACATCAACAGAGACATAAAATAATTAAAATGTGGATAGATGATTGTGTTGTACAGCAATTTTCTGAACCAAAGTGAAAGACTTTTACTAACTCTAGAAAAATATCCAACTTTTTTTCCTATTTTCTTGCACAAAAAATTTATATGTTTATGGAATCTGAGATGAGGATCTAATATAACTCCTAAATATTTTATTTCATCTACGTATTCCACTATACTATTATTAATTTTAATGATAAATTGACCTTGCCTGAAGTTATAACAATTTTGCTTACTACCTAGTACCATACATTTAGTTTTTTGTTCATTTAACTTTAATTTATTTTCCATCAACCATTCATTCAGGATGTCTAGCTCGTTATTCATAACATTTACCAGTTCTAAATAAGTTTTACCAGATACAGAAATCAAAGTATCCCCTGCAAAGAAATTGACGAAAGAATGCTGTAAGTATTGGTATGAATCATTAATATACAGTATGAATAATAAAGGTCCCAATACACTACCCTGTGGTACCCCAAAATATGTCTCAATCTCCTCTGAGCATTCACCATTAGTTTTAGTTTTCTGATACCTCTCGGTCAAGTAATTTTTGATCCAGATCAGGACACTACCCTTTATACCATATTTCTCACATTTCACTACTAGTTCATCTCTATTCACAGTTTAAAAGGCTCTTTTCAAGTCTTCTTAAGTTAAGAAACTACAAGTGTGCTCCGATTTACTTCGTCTGGACCTGTCTTTTTGGTAGAAACTCGGTCATTATACTTTCAATGTTATCCCAAGTAGGTACCTACCTCCCCGTCTGATTACTTATGTCTAGAGTATTCACTCGTACCAATAAAAGTCGTAATTATCAATAGAAAATAAAGTTGTGCAGAAGCAGCAACGTTATCCTCTGTTGATCAGATCATCGCGAAATAGTAATTTACGTTACAAGACCGGAAAGTAGTGTTTTTCAGGTCGAGACAAGCAGATTCCAGGGCGAGCCGTAGGCGAGTCCTGGAAGCTTGGTGAGACCTGAAAAACACTTATTTTCGGGTGCGTGACGTACAATATATTTTTTAAGACGGACACTTCGATATACATTCAATTATTTATTTTACTTTTCATAACAAAGTGATTAACAAAACTAAAACCAGATAAAATAATAAGTTTGACATAAACGACAAATTAAAAATCAACGAACTGTCATCACTCGACAATATATCGAAACGTTGTTACCATAGTAACGAAATCAAGGTAGATTGTATTATAAAAGAGCGATTGGAAAAATGAAAACAAAATGGACGTCAGGGACCGGCAAAAGTTTTTTCCGGTTCCTGGCGTCCATTTTCCGGTCATGATCGGCAAAACGTTATTTTCTGGACGAAAAATTGTCCAGAAAGTGTATGAACGCAGGACGTCGCCTTTCAGTGCCCCATCTCCGACCGCCCTGAAATTACCTGGACACTGCTTCAGGTCCTATCGCCGACAGTCGTTTCTTGGAAGAGGACCTTAGCTTCTGAACTGACCAACTGGCATCCGACGCCGAAGTTTTGTTTTGTTGTAAGACCGCCATACACTAGATCCTAGGTTTCTTGGCTTTGCTTTATGAATAATAAGATGATGTTCTGGAAAAAAGTTCATCCTTCCATTTATTTACCGAAGTAAAAGAGGTGTGTAACGGGTTATGTAGTTTTGCACCGTTTTGAAATTTATTTTATATCCTTTGTTGAATTTTTCTATTTATCAGTGAGAATTATATAACTTGTTACTTTTTTCCGTGACAGAGTTATTTTTCTTTGTAATTATTACCATTATGATTTATTTTATTGTTAGTCCGAGGTACACAATTCCTATTTCAGCTTACAAAAATTATTTGTTTCAATTTAACAATTAAAGGGAGGCTCGTTATATATCCTATTTAAATTAAGACCGTAATTCGTCTAGTATATATGTCACATTTCAATTTGGATGAGTAATTTGATTTTGCGTGGACATCACCCACCACCACTGAGGCCGTAATTTCAAGGTAGAAATACTATTATAAATTGGATATCAGCTTTGATTCTGGACAGAGTTCAGCTTTCACAACCGACCAGTGAGAATTTGATTTGTTTGAATAATTTTACCTGTGCCAAAGCTGTGTTGAAAAACTACGTACATATCAACTTAAGGATCTATATTAGGGGTATTGAGGTTAGTTAGTCCATCTTTATCTTTGTTGAAAAGATAATATACTATTATTGAGGTAAATTCACAAGACCCCTATAATTTACCGTAACCTTCATCTGAGGCTATCTGGCAACTCCTAATGCTGATGGTCAAAATGCCATGGAGTAAACTTCGTTAGAAATCTGGCGCCCGGGATTTGAACCGGATTTTACATAGTGACGTGCTTTCGTTGTAGGAATCAAAAATGGAGGAAAAATAAGCGCATTACGATATATAGTCTCAAGAAGGTAACTTAGTTTCTATTCGAATATCAACATTCGTGATGACCTATACTCTGCAAGATAGGATGGAAATTGTAGGATTATACTACGAAAACAATAAATATGCAAGAGCAACAGCTAGACATTTCAATGCTCATCCCGGAAGAATTGCCTCACATTAGTACGTAACTGATTTGATGCAAAAACTTTTTGAACTAGAATCAGCTGCCAATACAAAACACCTATGAGTGGTTGACAACGAGGAAGTAGCCGTTTTCGGATAACTTACGCTAGAAGAACAACAGTCGATGTAACAAATTTCTAGTGCAGTGGGTGTTCTTCACAGCAGTGTTTTCAGAGTTCTGCATATGCACAAATTCCATCCTAACAAAATTGAATTAGTCCACGAGCTACATGAAGACGATTTCGACTGGAGTCTACAGTTTTATGAATTAATGAGTGACGACTACACTCCAGCTTTTCTCTGGTTCAAACTTTTTTGCTTTAGGTATCAGTTCTAAAATTGTACTTCTACTTAAGTCTTTTTATTCTAACGCTACTTTTCGGGATAAGTCTGAGGAGCAGTACACTAAATCCTTTAACATTTGCGAGGGAGTGTTACAGGGTGAAGTACTTAGCCCCTTGCTATTTGCCTTATTTTTAGCGGACATCGAGGACTTTTTCAAAAAACGTGGAGCCAAAGGTATCAATGTTGATAATGTTAATGAAATTATTATGCTCTTATATGCCGACGATCTAGTGATTTTAGGTCACTCTGAGATCGATATATCACGAAAATTGAAAATCTTAGAGGAATATCGCACACAAATGCAACTTACCGTCAACAATGCCAAAAACAAAATAATGTGTTTTTCTAGAGGTCATTATAATGTAAAAAATAACATCAAATTTACATTCAAACACCACCACATTGAGTTAACTAACACCTACAACTACCTTGGTGTTACTTTTACCTCCTTATCTTTATTCCGTGAAATGGCATATAAGAGTAGCGCGAAAGCGGGAGCTCTTATACCTGTTTTATCCAAACTTAAAATTGACTGCATGCAAACAAGGTTACAACTTTTTGACGCACTAGTTACAAGCACAATGTCCAATTGTATTTCTGTTTGGGCACTTCGTTATGCTGACATTCTTGAGCAAGTCCAAGTTCAATTTTTAAAACGTATCCTTATGTTACCAGTGTCAACACCCAGCTATATAGTTAGAGTAGAGTGCGGTAGAAGCAAAATCTTATATAACATATTTAAATGGACGTTAAACTGGTTAACGAAAATTCTTATGATGGATGACTTCCGTTACCCCAAATTTTGCTTCTTCCGTCAATTGAATCTAATTGAATGTGATAGCAAGTACAACTGGGCAGCTCAGGTAGAAGCTCTTTTTACTTTCATTGATACCAATCTTACTTGGAATAATCTCTCCCTTCGCTTTTTACAGATTAATAGAAAATCTCTCTTACCTCAATTTAAAAATAAACTTCTAGAATTAGATATTTCTCTCTGCCAACAGTCATCCTTCCTTCCTATATATAAACATTTAACAGTATCTGCGTCACGACAAAAATATCTGTGCCTAAAAATGCCCATCCAAATTACAAGAACTATTGCGCAGCTTCGGTTATGTAATACATCCTCCTTAAAGTTTACGTACAAAGGCTGTACCTATCAGATAAACCCTAATGAAATCTGCACAATTTGTAACCAGAAGGAGTTAGGAACGATTGAGCACATACTTTTTGATTGTCCAATATTTTGTAGTATGAAACAATCCACCTTAAATTACCTAGCCAATATCAATGCTGCAGCTGATTCACTGATTAATATTACAATAAATTCAGCTAAAGCAGTCTTTTCCAACGTGGGCGATAGCGCCCCCTTGTGGGCGCTGCAGTCCTAAAGGGGGGCGGTAAGAGACCCAGAAAAAAAAGGGGGCGTTGTGTAGGGCTTTGGGGTCGATTTATAATTTTGTCTACCTAGCTAGGAAGACTCTTAGACACCGACTGAGCTCTCGACTCTCGACTACATCTTGTGAACATCAACTAATATTAATTAAGATATAGCTCAAACTCGGTTCGATATAATAGACCGCGGGCAATCATGTTTTAACAAGTTTTTGTTAAATAATCCGATTCGTACATTCCTGTATCAATCGGCTGGTTCTATAATACTTGTTCTTGCTTGTCGAGTACGATTGGGCGTCGAATGAGATAAACGAGTTTATGCACGTTTGTCTTATTCCTGTTGGTGCGTGCTGCTTATGCAATCCTATATAAACGACGTAAATTTATTTTATTTCCATTTGCGGTTTCGCGCATAATAGATAAGCAGTACTTGATTTCAACACTTACGTATTTCTCAAAACAAAACAATGTCGGAAGTAAAAAAGAAGAGACGGCAATACTCTGCGGAATATATTAAATTCGGATTTATTTAAAATCCCACAAACCCGTCGTCGCCTTTGTCTTCTATGTCTAAGAACATTTTCGAACGAAGCAATGAAGCCTTCAAGACTGCAAGTTCATTTGAATAAAATGCATCCAGACAAGAATGTAGAATATTTTCAAGACCTAGAGAAGAAGCATAATACTCAGCCAAGTGTATCAAAACTATTTTCCGCGGCTGCTAAGCAAGATGACGACGGACTTCGAGCTTCGTACAATATCTCTTTGTTAATTGCTCAAAAAGGCAAACCACACAACATCGGAGAAGAGTTAATTTAGCCAGCAATAAAGGAAGTAATAACTACTGTGCTTCATAAGCCGGCCGCAGATATTATCCGAAAAATTCCTTTGAGTAATAATTCTGTGCAAAGACGAATTGATGAAATGGCTGAAAACATTGAAGAATCATTGTGCAATCATCTGAGGACTAGTCAAGTCTCAATTCAGCTCGATGAGTCCACTTTACCAACTAATGAAGCGTTGTTGCTATCTTACGTGAGGTTTATTAAAGATTGGAAAATACGTGAAGAACTATTGTTTGCCAGAAATTTGGAGACAGATACAAAAGGCGAAGCCATATTCAGTACATTGGAAAAGTTTTGTGAAGAGAAAGAGATTCCTTTGAAAAATATTATATCAGTTGCTACGGATGGCGCTCCGGCTATGACAGGGCGCCATAAAGGCTTCATAGCGTACTTAAAAAATAAAATTCCAGATGTCCTTGCTATACATTGCGTTATTCATAGAAAACATTTGGTTGCTAGAAACTTAAGTGAATGACTATTTCAATCACTGCAATATGTCAATAAAATCCGTAGCAGCTCTTTGAATGATAGATTATTTCATCAGCTTTGTGTTACTAATGACGAAGATTTCAACCGTTTGTTGCTTCATACTGAAGTTCGTTGGCTGTCAAGAGGCAATTGTCTGATTCGATTTAACAACCTGTTTGACTCTGTGATAGAGTTCTTGGAAACTGAAGATACAGAACTGCGCAACAAGCTCATAACATCAAAGAATGATATAGCTTACATGACAGACTTGTATAAATTGTCAAAGACATGAACCTCCAACTGCAAGGCGATGAACTAAATTTGATTAAAACAAAAAATGTCGTTGCTGCTTTCGCAGCCAAACTGCTTCTGCACAAAAAGAATAGGGACAGACGTGAGTTTCACAATTTTCCGAATTTATCAGTATCCTGCAGTAACGACGACTTGTTTGCCTACTGCCAACATTTGGAAAACCTCCACATTGACTTCACCGAACGATACCAGGACATTTTAAACTTGGTAATACCAGACTGGGTGTTGGATTCGTTTTCAAATGTCAACACAGCAATGTCACCTCAGCTGGAAGAAGAACTTATAGAATTGACAACAAACGAAGAAATAAAAATCAAGTTCAAAAATGGATATCAAGAATTTTGGCTACAAAAACCGCTCCCGCAATTGTACCCTGGATTGTGGTCAATTGTTCAACGATTCTTGATAGCATTCCCATCGTCATATTTGTGTGAACGTGGATTTAGTGCTGTGGCAACGCTGCTTACTAAAAAGAGAAATCGTTTGCGTGTTACCGAACGTGGCGACTTGCGGCTGTTTTTGAGTAAATTGGAACCTGATATCAACAAACTTATTGAACAGTATCAAATTCAACCTTCACATTAGTTTTTATATAAGAATTGATTATGTTTGTTTTATTTTCAATAAAAGATACTCTGTCCGAATACTATAAAGTTGCGTTTCAATAATCAGTTATAAGAACTTAGCGGTTTTTGAGTATGTTTAAAAAGGGGGGCGTTAAAAAATAATTTATTCTTGAAGTGGGCAGTAGACAAAAAAAGGTTGGGAGCCCCTGAGCTAAAGCAATTGCTAGCTATATTTGGAATGTTCTAAAACTCAGATCCTTTATTATAAATCAATAACTAATATCTATTTTATCATTGTAAACAGGTTTATATATTGTTCTCACCCTTTCCATAAAATTGTAAAGATTTTAAAAGGAAATAAACTATCTATCCATCTACTCCAGCTTTATTGTACTATATATGCTTCTCCGACGAATGTTCATTTGCATTGAACAGAGGAGTAAGCAGACATGATTGTAGATATTGGGCAGAAAATTACCCATTCGTAGGTAATGCAGGAGTTTCATAGTCAAACATCACAAAAATTGATCGTCTGGTGTGGCATTTTTGATCACCATATTGTTAAACCATATTTTATTAGGGGAATCTTAAATGGCGGATATAGTTTTCCTGGTTTCCTATATCATTGCACAGTTATACTGATCTTAAATGGGACAAAGATATCCAGAATATCCCCATAGGGCTAATAATATCAAAGCTACTATTTGTAAAATCTTCTTCTTTTTTCTATTCATATATATTAAGTCAATCACTAGATAGGGCACTATTTGGACTAGCCAAATATATATCAAGTATACATCATGTCAAAAGTAACTTCTGTCATTCTGACGATGATATTTTTATCGAAACAATTGTCAATTTACTTGCAATTTACACATTTTTTCAAATATATTGTGGAGTTATTTAGAAACAGTTAGTTTCATTTAAAACCATATTATGAGTAGATTCCACGAAGTGAGGGTTTATACAGTTAACTCAATCGCGACGGCCGGATTGCATCCCGCTAAGAGCAGGTAGAATTTTTACCATCCGAGTTGCATCCCACGACCATCCGAATTGCATCCCATTAACCAATTTTATTTTAGCAGCAAAACTAATGTATGTTCTGATAATAACCAACAGCGTTGTCACGTTTACTTAATACTAAATAATACTTAATCAATTGTAACATTCAAAATGTTTATTGACACATAAACAAATGTTTACTTAATACTTAATCAATTGTAACATTCAAAATGTTTATTGACACATAAACAAATGTTTACTTAATACTAAATACTAATGGGGTATTAAGTAGAGATTAAGTTTGATGGTTGCATTTAAAAAGGGCTGACGCTTATACTTTACCAGTAGTTCAAAATTCTGATTCGTTTCGCAAAGATCGTAGTAACATTTTGTAGTTATATATTGTGTGATTTTGGTGAAAATATGGAGATCAATACGGTTTTAAGTGAAAAGGGTAAAGTTTTAATTGTTATTCAGGGGTATACATTCTGTTTTCAAAAAATGTTAGGTAAAGATACGGTGAAGAGGTGGCAATGTACAAAACGAAATTGTAAAGCTTTTCTTAAAACAAATTGTGTAAGTGATGAATTAATTGAATCGGTGTTAAATCACAACCACGAGAAAGTGCCAGCGGAAATTTTAAACAGACAAAACATTAGTAACTCTGTTAAATGTGCTGCTGTAAGTGACATGTGTGAAAAGCCAATGAAATTAATTCGGAATGAAATAAAAAATAGGGAGATAGATACTATAACAACTAAGGATGTAGAACGAATTCGTAAAAACATTCATAGTGCAAGATCGTCAAATGGTTTAATACAGGTTCCAAAAAGCGTAACAGAATTTCACAATTCAATTGAAGTAGTCCCCATCGTGACCAATAAAAATGAAAATTTCTTGTTGAGAAACGATAAAGAAAATAACATCATTCTATTTTCTTGTCAAACCAACCTTAATTTATTGTCTTCTTCTTCAGATCTTTACGTGGATGGTACGTTTCAGTATTGTCCAAAATATTTTCTACAATTGTTTACCATTCATGCTTTAAAAGATAATACCTATATTCCCCTAGTTTTCTGTTTACTTCCTAACAAACTCTCTTTCACATATTCTCTTGTTTTTCAATACTTAAAAGAAGAGTGCTTAAATCTAAATATTCCTTTAGCCCCTAAAACCATAACCGCAGATTTTGAAATTGCAATTCATAAAGCAATTTCAGAAACTTTTCCTTTGGCATCTATCCGTGGCTGTAAATTTCATTTGGGACAATCCTGGTATAGAAAAATTCAAGCGGTTGGCTTATCAGTTCCGTATCAAAATAAGTCAGGCCAATATGACGAAATTTCGAAGTACTTGACATACATCTTTGGTTTATCTTTTCTTGACCCTAAAGATGGTGGAGAAGTTTACGCTTTTGACTTGGCTGCAATCCAGCCGGAAAATGACAAACTAAGTGAATTTTGCGACTATCTTGTCGAAAATTATATAGAAGACAACGCGACATTTCCGCCACATATTTGGGCTGAACATTCAGAAACTCTTCAACGAACAACAAATGCTTGTGAATCTTTTCACTCCAGGTATAATAAATCCTTTTACTGTGCTCATCCAAACATAAATGTATTTTTAGATGTACTTTTGCAGTTTCAGATCGACACATACATAAAAATTAATAGTGTACACCTTATACCAAAAGTTCACACCAATGTATTAAAAAAACGAGATTTCATTAAAATGAAAATTAAAGAGCTAGAAGAAAATATAATTACAAAGTTTGAGTTTGTTAAAACAGTTTCGTATAGGTGTAAACCTAAGGTTTAGGGTATTTTTAGTTATTATTGTACCTTTATGTATGTTATGAAAGATTGAACCTCTTAACCTATAATCTACATAAAAAAATGTTAAGTGCAAAAGTTTATTTTATTTATGTTAACTAGATATTTTACGTTTAATACATTTTTATCCTTTTTATGTGTATCTTTTTATTTAAATTGATTTATTTCCAAATATATAAAATACAAATAATTACCTAAACTTTTAATCGGTACATTGATTTTTAAACTATATTTCAAGAATTTTAGCACAAATTGGCAACGTTGCGGCGCAGTTTACCTGAAATGGTGTTATTAATTAGTAAATACCTTTTTTCGAGGTGGGATGCAATTCGGATGTGACCTTTTCTTGGCCAGGTAAAAGTTGAATTTTTGGGATGCAATTCGGATCTCGCCAACTCAATTATCTACAATTACTCAGAGGAGCTATCAATCCCGAAATAAAACGAATACCCGAAAATGATGATACCATGTCAGAAGCTTTGCTAGAGCTTCTACAAGAAGGGGCACCTACGCATTACGCTCTCGATGTAAGACGGTTTTCGAACGAATCATTTCCTGCTTGGTGGATAGGTAGACGAGGCCCAATACTGGAATGTCCACCTAGGTCAGTGTTTTTTACTCCCCTAGGCTTTTTCATGGAGATATCCGAAAACCAAAATGTATGCTACTCAGCCAGCATCTATAAATTATTTACGTCAGCGACAGTCGACAAATAACCCCAGAAATGTTACATTTACATAATGTTCGAAACTCTTTCCAGGCTTGATTGTATCATACAGTATTGCCCGAAATAAACAGTATTGAACTTCATTGAACGTCATTGTTTTATATTTTTAAAAAATACATATTATTAACACTTTATTATATGTTCTAAATGTGCACCTCTCCGTTCGAGACAGACTTCATAACGATGTTCTTAGTTTCTGGTCAGGTTATTGAATAAGGTTTGTCTCAGGGATGCGAAGAAGACTCTAACGGCATCCTTTAATTAATCGATGGTTTGTGGTGCCCGTTTGAAAACTGAATATTCAGTCATGCCCCAAATGTATGCGTCTGGAGTTGTGAGGTCTGGAGAATGTGAAGGATAAGGGAAGTCAGTAAATCGTGAAATGAATTTGTTTGGAAAATGCTCTTGAAGAAATTGACGAATTGCGACAGCAGTATGGCAAGTTGCCCCGTCGTGCTGAAAAAATTGGTTTCGAAATGCCAAGTTACGCACACGACAGAATGGACGTAGATCATGGATAAATCGTGTTGAAATTTGTCTGTACCTCTGTTGATTAAGTGTGACTTGCCTACCATTCTCTTCTATGAAGTACGGACCAAGGATTCCGTGTCTACTGCGATAATCCCCAGGATGTAGTTGTTGATGTAGAAAGAAAGTTATTTTTAAATCAAGTTGTAACGCTGTCCTTCCCTGTCTGGATTTTCTTAGATTTGCTCAAAAACACAATCATGGTTATTGTTGTTGTTAACTGTCCTGCGAAGCCCCGAGTTTCCTTTTCGTTGGCACCAGACACTACCTGTATTTCTGAACTTTTCTATAACCTTCAAAATTACAGCATTACTTGGAGAACGTTTATTAAACCGTTGTGTGAATTGATCAGACACGTATAACAAACTTGCACCATTATTTCGGCCGATTCCGTGTGAGCGAAAATAATGCTCTACCAGAAACGCTTTCTCCTCTGTACATTTTTGACACTTATGCTCTACTAATTACTTTGTAATGTATGTATCCTACTATGGATACTGGGTGCATTAGAAGTGTG
>CAJUYH010003715.1:0-30753 GCA_910591685.1 Galerucella tenella | reverse complement strand
AAAAAACCTGCGAAGATTATTACATGGAAATGTGCCGATCCAACCAATCACAAAAACGAATTGACTCTTATTGCTTTCCAGGAACCAAATAACTAATAGAGAACAGGTAAACTGAAAATGTTGGGCACCAGATTACTCAGTTTTTTCTTATTCATCTTAATATGAGAGCAAAATTACATGTACCTACCCGATTAAATTTTATTAAACAGTTTTTAATGAGTTATCTTGCAGCCCATGTAACCTTTAAATGGGTTGTTAAATCTAGTTAAAAGTTCCGTGGGTTATATTGGAGTGAATAATCTTCTTGTGTTGAAAATAATGTGGACGAAGGTTTAACCAGACCTTCTCCTGTCTCAACTACATATAATCACCAGCAAAATTTTTATTTTGGTTTGCACAAGTTTTTGTTGAACTAATATCCCTGGATTGTCAAAATATTTGAATTTGTCCATTATTGCCCTAGGTTAATGATAGAAAAAATTATTAACCACTAATGGAGAAATTCAACTTTTCAGTTGGCTAGAAGAAGCAATCATTGCAAACTTCACAGATATAAGTAATGAAAAAATGTTTCCCATCCCTTATAGTCCAGTAACTGAAGACCTGAAAATAGGCAAACCTATCAATATATTTGTCCAATAATTTTTTTGGCTTGATTTGTAGGTCTTGACAGGTACTTCAAAGGGAGAAAAAGTTCTCCAAGATTGCCCCTTAGCTAAGGGCCCAAAATGGCCCCTAAAGTCCCCCAAAACCGGTTTTCCGCCAATATCTCCCGAAATACGAAAGTTAGACAATTTTTGTTTAAATAAAAAATGAAGGTCGTTAAATTATCTACGCAAATGTTCCCTATCATTTTTTTCGCAACACGGATATTTTTTGCGAAAATGGCCTTTGAAAAAAACCAAGATTCTTACACCGAATATTTTTGGTGGTTTCTTACTAAATTTCTGCTCGAGGGCCTCGGAAATACATAGATTTTCACCTGTTAGACTTTGGAGACCAATTGTAGATGGCGCCAGCGGAATACCTGCACTCGCTAAATTGTGGTGTATACACATGAAAATCCGGGCACCAATCGTTTTTCGGCAATTATTGGCGTATTTCACACGATTTTTGTGTGTCACAGCAACACTTCGTGTCTCTTCATTCTATTAGTCAATGTTCAGTGTAATTTCACAAGGATATGAGTCGCAAATTTACTAGAAAATTGCGAAATCTTATTGCTTCATGTGGCAGTCTTGAGTGACGGCGTTTTGGCTACTAGTAAGTCAATACCTATAGAAGCTGATAATAATAAGTTTTTGATAAATGTTTTTTGCATTTTTTTCATTTTTTGCAAATTTTTCGCAAACTTCAGAAGGAACAGTATAGGTGCCGGATTTCAGAAAAAAACAAGGAATTTTTAAACAAATACCATTTATTCTTATAAAAATTAGGTTGGAAATACAAAATACATAGAAAAATTCAGAGTAGGGTAAAGGCACCAGTGAATGCCAGGAACCAGTGAATGCCAGTTTTTGCAAAAATCCGCGACAAGGCGAGAGCTATAATTTTTCAACCCGAGTAACGTGCTTGTTTATGCTGAAAAACGCTCTTTCTTTGCTCACAAAAATCAAGTTTTTCAAGCCTCGACTGATATTGACCATATTATCGAATCGACAACATCCTCGTTACAAACGAAGCATTTTGGAATGAAGTCCTCTTCCATGGCTGTCCAGGATTACAATAAAAAACAAGAAAAAATAAATCAATAAATAATAATGATAATAATAAATTCAAATAGTTAATTGAAAATCCAGCAAACCTTCTTCTTTATGTTCCCTCTTGATGCAACACTAGCAAGTCAAAATTGTCACTTATTCACTTTAAAAAAAATTTCTTTTCAATTGATCAATTGTTAATCGTAAAATATTCATATAATAATTTATGAAATATTTATAAAAATCGTGCAAACGGTTACGACTGCTCCAAAAAACAACAAAGATTTAATGTCAACAAGAGCAGACCACTGGAGTGGGCGCGTGGGTACACGTGGTGAGGTTAGGTACGATTCACTCTGGCAGCGCTCAAATATGGGGAACAAGTTATATGGATGGAAAAGTCAGAATATGAGCTTCAATTCAGTGTGGGTATTAATTATCAAAAAATTAACAGCGGAGAACAAAAAGCATTTAAAAAAAGGCCGGTTTTCACCCGTGTTACCAATTTTCCCGGTCCCTGGAAAATGAGTGCATTGTATTCCGAATAAAAATATTGGTTCAGAGAGTAGACATAGTAAGCTTTCAAATGGTGTGCATTTAATAACAAAATAATTGAACATTAGTTCTTTATTCTCGCTTGTTTACAAGATTTGTGAGAACTCCGAATACGACTGAAAAATGCAAATAAATAAATAAACTTTTTATTGAAACGCCAAAAAGATACTGAAAAAAAATGTCTAGGAACATTCAGGACCTCCCCAGACCCCATTTGAAAAAACAAGGGGAAATAAACCATTTAAAATAAATAAAATGTCAATGATTTGATGGAAAAGGCCAAAATATTGGGGAAAAATAACATTGGCCACTTTTTGCAATGTCCTCGACGGGCGAGAGCGGGGTTTAAGGTACACATATTGATACCTACAGATATTCCAATTACAATGAACTTTAAATCATCGTAAAATATTAATTTTTCACCGAGTTCTTGAAGAATTTGTCCGCCGGTTTACAAGTTAATTTTATAGACGGTAGCATTTCTAGAGGTAGTGCAGCCGAGTAAGCGTTCAAGGATATAGTGTAAAGAATAAAATTAGATGTGATTCTATAGCATATACTATACGACGCTTCCAAAACAAAGTACTGAGTGGTGCTATCAATACCGAAATAATTACTGTGTAAGATGACTTCTCGATTACACGGATCAAATGAGAAGATTTAGGTTATAACAGTCGCAATAATTCTTGCATAGATCCTTTTATCTTCGTTAAAAAAACACACCTTCAAGTTCATTCGGTTCGGTCTACAAGCACTTGCACTTTTTTTATTCATCAAGTGGAGATCACATGCTTGTGTATTAACATACTGAAATCGTGACTGAAATATGATTTTCTCATTCAAGAAATTATTGACAATAGAAATATTAATATACAACAACCACAACAAATTCAATCTAGACAAAAATAAAGAATCTTATGACCTTGTATTTAATCTCTCATTTCCTCATAGACACAACATTTTCTACAATTCAGTAAGTACACCCATTTCTTTGGGTCAACAACTAACTCAACAATGCCTTATTCATGCTAGAATGAGTGAACGTTGCCTATTGTTTATTGCAGTGATTTGTAATACCGTGAATCAAGACCTATATAAAAAATGGCACTGTGGAAACATTTGAGATGCGAACAGTAGCGCCTCGTATCGTATCTGCGGGCTGCTAGTCATATTTTGAGATTACATGTTTATCATAAACAATCACTTAATTTTTCTTTTGTGTGAAGATTGATTAACCTTTGGCTTGAACCATTTTTTCGATCGGAGTAACTCCAGAATGCACTTTGAATGTCTTCATTCTTTAGGTACAAGAATGGAAAGGAGGTTGTTTTGTGCCTAATCAGGACTATATGGTAAATGACCCATCAATTCAACATAATTGCCAGTCGTATAATTGCTTAGCCCGTCATTAGTGATATTATTTTTCTATTCGCGTTCCAAGCTGCTCCAATGATATATTGGTCACTAGCTACTTTTCGTGAAGTTTCATTGAATTTGAATCAAATGTTCTTCGTAGATAAGCTCTGCCTGTTCAGGTTAATAGATCTAGAATCGTTTTCTTCGAACTGTTACTGCTTGACTCTCAAATTCCTCACCACTCACATTTTATGAGGTTATACTTTTGGTTCAAATTTTATATCGCATGTACAGTTTTATCATTGAAAGTATAGAATCTATAATTGTTTCAATACTATTATTTGATATCTACTTATAACGACAACTTTCCAGGAATATGTAATAATCTATTAAAATGCATTTTCCAGAATTACGACTCTGTTTATTCAGGGCACTTATTCACCTATGAACTACATCATTTCTTGATATTTTCCTCTAATTGGTTTTTGATGAGGTTTGAGACATTCTTTGAGGAAAGGGAACCATTTTAATTGTCTTGAAAATGTCGTGGAGCCCTTCCTATAAACATACTTAACAAGATCACGTCATAGAAGTTTTAAAAAAGTTATAACTTTTTTCATAATTTTTTCAAGTTAACAATGAATGACTGATCTTCCATTTTCTGCTAACTTATAATACTTGTTATAAACGAAGTGATGACATTTTTTAAAATTTCTTTGGCGTGATTTTGTTGAGAATGTATATAGGAAGGGCTCCACGTCGCAAAAACCTTTTCAAGACAATTATTTTGACATTTTTTTTGTTCACAATAAACAAGGAAGACCAATTTGCTAATTTGAATTGAATTTGTAAATAACGGAGAAGGAGTTCTAGTAGTCAAAACTTTTTTATTGGAACTTTCCTTTTATTTAAGAATATTTTTCCAAAATTCCTCAAATAATAATGGTTTTTGTGTTATTAACAAAAAACTGAATGATATTCTTCAGATACATTATCTAGATGTTATTCCAAATCGAATGAGCCATCGCTCATATTTTTAGAACCTTTATCAAAAATTAGCACGTTTTTGAACTTGTTGATTGTACTATGATAAGTGTGTCTTTATAATTATCACATATAAACTTACCCGATGCGAATTACTGCTTGTATCCAACGTTCCAATGAATGTGATTTTTATCCGTCTTACAATACAAAAATCTATGTTTGCAGACTTACTTTCAACATTATTCACTCATTATAATCTCATGATGGCATACCCCGCTACACCGTCTCCTATGATGACAAAGTATGCCATCATAGGTGACCGCGCAATATGCCATCATAGGCAAAAGTTGGGTTTTGGATAATAACACAAAATACTTTCTCCACAATAACATAACCTAAAAACAACCACATACCTACAAGCACATGAAACACCCAAACATATCTCACTGCAGGGTTCATTCGTGTAGATGAGTAATCAATCATTCAACGTCATGCACCAACAGATTCATTCATATCTGATTTCTTTGTAGTAGTACTTTGTTTTGGAAGCGTTGCTAAAGCGATGCTAAAGAGTCACATCTGATTTTCTTTTTTATACTATATCCTTGAACGTTCAGTATCAACTTTCTAACAAACATTTTAAGTCTAGCAAACTTTTTCTAGGTTTGTTCCAACTAAGCGAAATGATGCGTACGTGAACGTCACGATCATGCGCATAACAAAATTTCTGTTCCAAAAAGCTCCGACAATTCCACGGACTGATAAAAATGCGTTCCAATAAAAACTGGACACGTTCATGAACGTGTCGGTGAACGAAATATATATACTTTGGCAAGTTTATCTGAAACCGTGAAAGGAATGCAGTCGAAAACATTCGACATTGCCACCTTTAACTATGAAAAAGCTGGAGTGCTAACTATGTAGTGATAATAATTATAAATGGGTCTTTTCATTATTAACAATATCAAAAATATGATTGAACGTTAATTTTATAATGTGCTGGTTTCCTTGGATTTATTATATTTACATTATTTTTTCAATTTATGAATATTAAAAAGTTAACACTTTTCCAAATTTGTTATGGTTTTTTTGAAGCTCTGGCAGCGTTGTACGAAAACAATAATGACCACACCCTCCGAATTACATGATTGGTGATTTGTATCGACCAGCTGACTTCTTATTGGCAAGCGCGTGCGTGAGATCTTCCCTCTCACTTCGTCAATTGACTGATATTGATTTATCCAGTGGCGTTGGTATTGTCAGTGACATTTGTATTTTCAGTTTTACTTGGTAAAATAGGTACCGTACGCCATTTGTACGTTTGATAGATAGGCGCCATGTTTTTCCTCGCCGCTTACCGATGCCGCAAAGCTTCAGATAAACTTGCCAAACGCCAAAAATGCCAGCCCATACATTTAATTTCTGCGGTTGCTGTGAATGCACCGCCTGGACAATACCTGGGTATAAATCAGACTAGTAGCAGAGATTATGTCGATTTACAGTACCGTCCATGAAAAAGCTGCATTCATCGGAGAAACAGATATTAAAAGAAGCCGTGGATCGTTCGCTACTCGCTCACTTATTATTTCGAAAAATTTTGAAATTATTCTTCCTAAATAAAAAATTATATTAAGTGATGTAACCACAATTTGGAGATCAAAGTGGTTGATAACCAAAGTTGTTGATTTAATGCATTTATACTTTTGATTTGATTTTCCAGAAGATGTTTTGGTGGAGGCGTACTTGCCCTCTCACCAAATATTTCCAATATTCACCAAAAAACATTAAATGAGAAATTCGCAGTGGAATATAAATGCGTATTGCAAAAAATACTAATACAAGAAAATTAGATTTAACTGGAAGTGGTAAAATATTTTAACAAAAAAATTGTAGTGAAATGTTCAAAATTAATCCTTTAACAATAGTATTGTGTCTTAAGGTATAGAACAAGGCGATTTCGAACGAGCAATGGCTGCCATCTTGCGAAGTCTGAAATAGTGTTTAATTCCGTGTCAAACATTATATTTTCCATCTAACCTGTATTGGAACCGGGAGTTCAATGTCTAGTGTCAATCAACAAATTTGCCTTACTCTTATAAATTAAACTAGCTGTTTTATTATCAATTGGTGGACTTAATTAGAAGCAGATAATTATAACTATAAAGGTCGTCCTGCAATTGGTGGAGGCGAGCAGTTGGATTTACCTTCAACTGTTCGAGAAAATACACACATATCCAATATACAAATTGCGACGACGTAAATTTACAGTCATAAAATATTTGAAAGAAAAATAAGTATCATCCGTAAGTTCATTTAGTTCATGAACTTAACGATGATGATTTTAATCGAAGATTGATGGAGCGATTTGATAATGATAGACAAATTGTAGAGCGTGTAGTATTTTCAGATGAAGCAAATTTTTTTTCAAATGACACTGTCAATACGCAAGACTGCAGATACTGGTCAGACACTAATCCTTATTGGAGGTTGGAGGCCACACTCAGTATTCTGAAAAAGTTGAAGTTTGGCAGGAATTATTTTGGAACCATTTTCAATTGAAGGAACGTTGAGTGCTGAAAAATATTTGGCAATGCACAAAATTATAGTATTCCAGCCATTGCCGCGTTGTATCCAGATAATACAAATCCGCATATGTCTATTATTATTGCCAAGATTTAAACCGCAAATAAATCAAAAGAAATTGGATTTATTTCCATTCAACTGAAACTGAATGTGATACATACATTTTTAATACATTTTTCATTTTTGTTCAATCTGTTCCGTTAATAATCGTGTGCTGGGATAACTATCGGGCGCGACCCCAGGTGGCGGATAGGGGAACGGCCAAAGGACTGGGGGCCCTGTCCGGAAGTCAATGTGGCCTTACGGACGAAGTCGCCGGTCTCTTGGTCATTGGCAGAAATAAGTAGGGTGAGGGAAACTTAACCTCCCCAAAAGCCTTTGCGAAACATGCCACCGTGGACCAGCCTACCCAAGCTAGGGTGTCCCCTTGGGGAACAGGGTGAAACCTCACTGTAATTAGCATTCCTCTGGTAATGCGGGGCTCTGCCAAAAAAAAATCCTGAGGCTGGACAGAAGTGCTCACCTTCATCAAAGGCAGTGGCTGGACTGAACAGAAATATCCACCCCAAGCTACTGCTCAGAATGAGGCTGGACATGGAAGATCACCTCGTGATGGAACACAAAGGCCAAGGCGAAAGCGCATCTGCGGCATCGATGCCAAAAAGAGGAAAAGAGCGGAAGAATCAGGGGTGGCAGTAGCTACAAGTGCACCCCTTCCTCCTCAACTCCACCTCCAACAGCAACGGCACTTCCTGCGGCAGGCACCAAGAGCTCCACCCTAAATAAAAACAAGGAACCGGCTGCCCCTGCAGGAAAGCGCCCTAGAAGCGCACTAGAGCACCTCCACGGAGGGGACTAGGCTGAAGAAGCCTAGCAGTGACAGAAATGACGTTGCACTTCCCAAAACCTTTGCGGATGTCGCCTCGAGACACCTCAAGGTTACTATCATATATGAGACTAACCCGTACGGTAAAAGTACCGCAGAACGGGAGAAAATCATCAAAAACCAACTGCTAGAGGAGCTGGACAAGGTCATCTTCTTCGTCTCCAGCAACAACAACAAAACGCCCACGTTTAAGTCGAGGACATACTCCGGTGAAATCATCAGAGTGGTATGCAATGACGACGGGACGCTATAGTGGCTGAAAAAAGCCACAAAAAGCTTTAAACCGTGGAAGGAGGCATCAATGGCGGTGGTCAGTTTGGATGGGCTCACTAGGCTGACCAAGGCCTCGCTCTGGATCGTGGAGGACGTCCACAAGAAGGGCGCAAAATGCGGATCTGACGGTCGCAAAATGGTGCACTTTCCACCATGAGGTGAAGGTGAACCCACAAGGACACCACTTTATCTTCGGGATCAGAGACGGGGATATGGCTGTCCTCAAGAAGAAGGCAATGAGGATGAGCTATGCGTTCACCTCATTGACTATCAGGATAACGAAAAAGGAAGCAGAGGGTACCTCTGAAGACCCGAGGTCCTTGGAAGTCGAGCTACCACCTGAAGTAGATATTGACCCCAAGGCCACCCAAGGACGTTGGGAAAAAGTTAAATATTATACAATGCAACCTCCAACACAAAAAGGCGGCAACGGCAACACTATAACGCCTCATTGATGTATTGGAGGATGCAATGGCTTTGATCCAGGAGAACTGGATAATAAAGACCAAAATTACTGGTTTCAGTAGCCTAACGGGTCAAATTTTCAGCTCACCAAGCAATCAGCAACCCAGGACAGCTGTTTACGTTCCACGGAAACACAAAGCCTTTCCGATGGCACTATTCTGCACCTCAGACCCTACAGCGGTTAAAGCGGAATGTCCGGATGGAAAAGGCAAATTTACGGCGTTAATACTCGCATTGGTGTACATCCCCCCAGATGCAGGCACCCTACCACCGACTCAAGAGATAAAGGATCACTGCCTCAACCAGAGAGTGCAGGTGATACTGGGTTGCGACTCAAACTCTCACCACTTGAGCTGGGGCAGCAAGGATATCAACGCCCGAGGTGAATCTCTTCATGAATATATAATCAAGAAAGATGTAACAATCTTAAGCATAGGCACAGAGCCGACATTTATTAACTCCTGTAGCCGAACATTTATAGATATTACGCTGGCGACAGCCAAAATATCAAGCAAAATTCAGAACTGGCAAGTGTCGGATTATATTTCTATGTCAGACCACCGCTGGCTGACCTATACGGTAAGCCATTATCTCAGGACCACTGGGAGGATGTACAATGGGTCACATGTGGCCTGAGTGGGGTGAGCCTAAACTCACTCTCCCTACTTTACAGATACATATTTACAGATACAGACTCCGTTAATAACAGTCTTCTCCAGCAAACCTCCTTAGTTCGATGTCGATGTCGGATTCATTTTTACAAGTCCTTTGTAGGATAATTCCTCGAGAAAAACATTTTTCATGATTGAGGGTTCTCCCAATGCCCAGGAATGTCCAAAAACAAATTGGGGTGAAATTTGTTGGTGAAGTTTTTTTGGCCAATGTTGTGTATCAAACCACTGGTGGTGGTACTTTTTAGGGTAATTCCCGATGATTCAGTGATCTTCCGTGTTTTCCTTCAAAAAGTCGAAAACGTGTAGGCATTTTTCTGAGACTAATGATTTCTCAGATGTCGGTATGTGCACTCATCGTTAAAAATCTGATGATTAGAGGATAGGATAGAGGGGTTTGCCATAATGACAAACCAGTCTTTTCCTCTGCCAAGGGGCGCCAAAAAATGTTATACATGAAAAAAATGAATTGAATAATATCAAGGATTAAGACACATGACCTCGAAAATTCAGCATTTTGCATATCAGAAACGGCTGAAAAGCAATAGAGGGGTTTGGGATAGGAGTGTTCGGGCCAGGAACCAAGGAGAGAAACACCAAGTATCTTTCATGTGGAAATTCACGCCATAAGAAAGTGGGTCCAGTTCTATATTGATAAAGGATACAGAAGGTGAAGGATAATAATAATTATGGATAGTCAAGCCGCTATTGAAGCACTGAGCTCTTGTTTAATCAGTTCCAAAATGGTGTTTGAATGCCTAGACAAATTCAATGAATTAAGCAAGAACAATATAGTGGATTCCAGGACACACTGGAATAGAAGGAAATGAACTAAAAAAGAGAGAGGTATTTCCGTTTGGGGGCCTGAACACTTTTGCAGGATCAGCTCCAATGTGATATTGGTGACTACAACCTGTTGAGATCAAGTGAATGCATAAATAAAACTGCACTAAGAGATTTAACAGGAATCCTAACGGAACATTGTCACCTGAATGGACACCTGAAAAAGTTCAAAATAGTGAAGAAAGAAGAATGTAGATTTTGTGGAATGGGAGAAGAAATCTTAATCCATATTCTTTAGAATGGCACAGGAATTCATAATCCTAGGGCACAGCACCTGAGAGATTACCGGATAGAAGAGGCACATTTACTTAAGTTGGATCCTGCAGATATCCTAAAACTCCTCCGGGAAATAGTAATAAAGAAGCTACTAGCCTCTGAGACTCTCTTCAAAAATTAAGTGAAAGTAAGGGAGCACAATAGATCTTTTAAGTCTCAGTGAATGTCACCCCAAAATATATACAAAGGTACTTCACACATTGTGAAAATTTATGTATATTTCTTATATATTTTTAAAGAATGGGAATATTACAGTCTGAATATATTTGGTGCGGAGAACCTCGTATAAATTTTGAAATGCTCATTTGTCGATAATATGGGAACAATCAATTATAATCTGTGAACATAAGAAGCCGGTATTTCACCGTTAACAGTCTGTTTTCAATCTCGCATTCCGCTCTTATCAAAAACGTTCGATAATAATTGTACCTATGTTATTGTCATATATCAATTCTTGTTTAGACTATTCTCCAAAGAAACCCATTTATAAAGAAAACATCTAAATACAACTTTGATAGGACAATTCCAATAAAGTTTAGAATTTAGTCTAAACAACATATTTTCGTTAAAATAACTGAATGTTCAGTTTAAATATTTTGATTTCGAATATCATAGTGTTTTTGAAATATCTAGGGATAAGAAGCAGATTTTATGAAATAGGTTACGTCAGCATTACTTCAGAAGGTTTTGTCTTAAAAGTTATTCAATCCTAGCGATTCCTTCTCTCTCCTCACTTTGTGTGAACTAAGATAATAAAATGGGGAAGCTCATCAAAATAGGATTAATTTATCGTTCACTGATTCGGCCCTTCACCAAGTGGTTGGCAGAATCGAGAGATCATTGGACAACAAAGAATCCACCCTGGGTATATTCATAGATATCGAGAGAGCGTTTGATAAAACAACCTTTCCAACCATTACCCAGCAACTCAACTCCAGGAAAGTACCTCTGGTAGTAGGAGAATGGATACTCAAGATGCTCTCTAGTAGAGCAATAAGTATCAATGTAGAAGACATCACAGTAAGAGGACTGGTCATGAGGGGATGTCCACAAGGAGGAGTCTTATCACCCCTTCTGTGGAACATAGTCCTAGACACCCTGATTAATCACCTCAACAACAATGGATTCTACTCAATTGCATGCGCAGATGACATAGTTATCTCGCAGACTGGCAAATTTGTGAACACACTGTGCGATAGAGCGCAGGATGGACTTAAATTGATTGAAAATGGTGTAAGGAACACTTACTGTCGATCAATCCCAGAAAGACTGAGATGGTCCTTTTCACCAGGAAAAGAAGTTTATAGGGTTTGAAACCTCCCGAAATCTTCAAAAGCAAACTAAACTTTTCGGAAGAGGTTAAATACCTTGGTATTACTCTCGACAGGAAACTAACATGGAACTCTCATCTACACAGCAGAGCAAAAAGAGCATATGTGGCTTATGAGCAGTGTCGGAGGACAGTGGGACGCACACTAGATCTACACTGCAATAATAAGACCCATGTTAACGTATGGAACAATTGCATGGGGACCGAAGGTTCTACAAGCAACGGCCATCCAAAAACTATACAGCGAATGGCTTGCTTTAACATCACAGGAGCCATGAGAACAACACCAACCGCAGCAATGGGACTAATTACTGGTCTGACCCCTCTGGACCTGCACGTCAAGGAGGTTGCGTTAATGACCATGGTACGATTGCGCACGGCTGGTGTAAACCCCGAAGTAGGAGTGGGCCAATTGAGGTTGAACCTACGGCAAGAAGCGCTAACTGCGCTACCTCTGCTGCAGGTAGCCAACGATGCAATTGAACCCAGGTTTTTGTTTAACAAACCCTACAAAATTCAAATAAAACAAAACACAGAGCCAGAAGCTGCAAATGCAATACGTATATATACAGATGGTTCAAAAATGAAAGAAGGCTCAGGATGTGGAGCTCACTCAAGAGCACTAAGCCTGAAGATTAAGTGGGGACAAGAAACAATACCAGCGTGGTTCAAACAGAACTGGCTGGTATCTCAATTGCCACAAAAGAACTAACCAGAAGAGGAATTTCTGGCAAAAACATAATAATCTGCACAGATAGCAGCCTTGAACAGACAACGTGTTATATCGAGGCAAGTACTAGAGTGCCACCAAGATTGAGCTGACGCCTCGGCAGATAACAATATTATCCTGAGGTGGGTTAAAGGGCACGACAGGAGTGAAGGAAACCGCATTGCTGATGCTTTAGCAAGGGAAGCCGCTGGACTAAAAATTCTAGGGCCCAGTGACACCTACGGCCCAACGAATTCGACAATTGCAGAACTGGCCAAACGCGACACCCATTCTCAATCCCTTAAGAGATGGGATGGAATCAAAGGATGCAGTCTTGCCAGGATCTTGCCAGGGCGACCCTGGGAAGCTGGCGCCGAAGAAATATTTGGCGATGACCAGGAAAACCCTACGTTTAACAGTATATCTGACTGGCCACTGTCAACTAAGGAAACATCTCCATACTATGGGGCTAGTGGACACACCTCTATGCAGGATGTGTGAACAGGAAGATGAAACTGTCAGGCATGTCTTATGCGAGTGTCCGGAGTTATCGTCAATAAGAGAGAGTGTGTTCGGAGAGTCCTGGCCTACACCTGCCGATATAAAGGATATGTCTCCCAGTGACCTGTCCACCTTCCTGAGAAGGACAGGATGGACAATGACCTAGGAGGACAACTTCTCGTGAGGATGTACAATGGGTCACATGTGGCCTAAGTGCTGTGAGCCTACACACCCACTCTCCCTACTCTACAGATACAGATACAGATCGTTATAACATACAACAACCTACACTAACACCATTCAGTTGCTATCTTCATAGACAGTCAAGCTTCACTGAAGGTATTCGATTTCATAGAGGTGAGTTCCTTCCATTTTTGACGATGATTCTTTCATTCCCTGATATTCGCGATTGCTTCAAACCATAAATAGCCTTATAAAGAAGATATACTCCATTTTTCCCACCCTCAACACTAGATCCTACAGTTTGGAACAAATAAATCTGCTCATCTAAATAACCGTTAAAAGAAGTTGTTACAGCATCGAGGTGATGTTTATCCAGGTCACACTGATCAGCTAAAGCATAAAGATAACGCATTGGGGAATGGTAATCTATACCATATTTTTGAGAAAAAACCCTCAGCCACAAATCTTATTAAACACTTTTTTCAACTTTTGGTCTTTCCTTCGTTCACATCGAACAAAAAATACTAACCAAAAAAGAAAACCTTTCCCAAGTACCAAAAGGACTTTGAAGACTATTGTCATCGTGCGCAGTTTCACACTGGGAGCCGATTTGGAGATTGTTTAAGTAGTGGCGGTAGTAGACGTTGAAGGAAAATTTTGTTAGTCATCTTGTACCTCGGACTGATTTGTCAGTCATTACTCTGAGAGAACCAGCCGACGTCCTCATCAGCATAATTTGCGCTTGGTTCCATTATTCCATCGTCAGATTTTTTTTTATTCAACATACTGCGTCGACCACTAGGGTTACTGGCAGTTCAGTACATATACCAGTTACATTTACAGTTACATATATCAGTTACATTATGATTATAAATTGTACATGTTGATGCCTTTGAAGAATTTCAAGGAATCGTTAATTTTGTCTCCGAGAGCTAACTGTAAGGAGTTGGTGATCTTATGTTGTCGTTGGATTGCAAACTTAGGACATTCTAGGATAATATGTTTAATGGACATATTTTCATTACATTGGGAACATTGAGGTGGGTCTTCTTTATTTAGTATGAATTTGTGCGTTAAGGCTGTGTGTCCAATCCTTAATCGGGTAGCTTTAATTTGTTCAGCTCTTGTAGTCGGTAGGAAGGGGGTTTCTCTCACATTTGTCACTACTTCATGTATTTTGTTATGGTTCTGAACTTTGCACGGCACTTAGAGAGTCGGTAATAACCAAAATGTTTTTATTGTTGGACAGAGGCAATTTTAAGGAATGTAATATAGCTGAAAGTTCTCCAGTGAATATGATGCTGATATCTGTTAGCCGAAGGTTATATTTTGAGTTACCAGAAATAACTGCTGCTCCCACGCCTCTTGTGGATTTGGATGCATCTGTGTACATTATGTAATGTTGTTGATAATCATTCAGTATTCTTAGGAAATGGGATTGGATCGTTACAGGGTTGGTACAGTCTTTAGGGAATATTTGTAAGGAAGTGTTTATAGAGGGGATATTAATGATCCATGGTGGGTTATTATAAGTGATAGGAAGTGTTTTGTGAAATTGTTGGAGATCAAAGCCAATATCTTCAAGCTTTTTGTGGAGTGGGAGATATTTTTTATTTGCGTAAATGGTTGGTGGATTCGAAAAAAGAGAATTGTATGCAGGATTATGTCTATTCGCTGATATTCTGGAGGCGTAGGAGAGAAGAGGTACTTACGTCTTAGGTCTAATGGCATAGATTTTGAAATTCATTGTCAGATTCCGTTGCTATTCTCTCTAAATTCTCTTCCGTCAAAGGTTACGGCGCTGTAAATGACTTCAACAAAATCCTAAATTACAACTTCATTCGTTAATTGGGTTGCCCCCCCTCCCTACTTCTTGTGTGCTAACGTATACTATTACCTTTGACATCTATAACATGCTCCACTTAAATGACCATTTATTTGCAGGCAACTGTAAATAACTCTACGAAGCCACCAGGTTTTTTGTCGAACAGAATTTCAGTTTGTGGTTAGATGTGGATGTCACTCAACGAACTCAGTTTCATTTATCAGTTTCATTTTCCACATCGAATTTAAATTTTTCAAAATATAATTGTAAGATTTTCCAGAAAATACACAAACACTATGGTATAAGTGAGGCCACTCTTAGTTTACAACTTTCGGACTAGTAACTTATAGCGATAAGGTTTTAAGTTTGACGAGTCCACAAAACAAAGGCCTATATTACCCAAAAATCACCGTGACCAAATGCTTCTAGCTGGACGACTTTTCAGCAGCTATAAGTCCAAGAGCTCATCCATATCTCGAATGTGGTTGTATGAAATCCAAACCAATGGTTCAATAAAACTCAAAGTCCAAACCACAAAAATTTAACCAAAAACAGATTTCTTTTACAGAAAATTATATTTTCTTACATTTGCCCCATAACATTATATAAATTGTTACTAATATTTTTAGAGCGGATTTATTAAGACTTGTGAGTATATTTGGTATTTACATAATTATATTGTTTATTAGTTTTCGACTAGTTTGATGTCATTATTGTCATTTATATATTGATTCATTCTTTTTCTTTTTTGTAAATGAAATAATAATAATTTCATTGATCACTGGTTGTTTGCCAATCTCTCATAGAAATATACTAAGTTTAAATATTCATATTTGTTTATCATGTGATATCTGTCATTTGTCAGGATTTCATTTGCATTTCCGGTCACCATTGGTCCATGTGCTACAGTGAAAAGTTAACATAAAATTTTTAAGAAAATTTTAAATCTTTTAATGGATAATTTAATTATTCATCATGCTACTTTTCCTTTTGATAATGGTTATTCCAACCTTTCATATAATAATTTCAGTGGCTAATTTAAGCCGTTTGAACAACTTCAATGTTAATGTTAGACATTGTCGTAATATTCAAATTGTAACAACAATTTTTCTTTATCAAGCCCATTTAAATAGTCCTTTCGGACATTTTAAATGTAAATTTAAAAAATAAAAATTAATTTTCAGTAAACCCCCTTTTGGCATAGTCCATTAGGCCAACATTTTAATTACCTTCAAATTAGTTTTCAATATTTCCAATGTTTTTCCATTTTCTTTTATTTTCTTTCCTTACCACCCAAATAATTTATTTGATATTAATATGTTTTAACATTATTGAAATTTCAACGTTTTTGGCAACAGCCTATTGTTCTTTGGATTATATATTTCATACAGGTAACTATATTTTATCTTATTTCAATTTGACTACCTACTTATATAATTTATATTATCAAACTTGTAATTTGAAATATTTTCATAAACCTTTTAATTTATATTAACAGTGTTAATTTAATATCAACAATTGTTATATTCTCAATTTTGTATTATTAACTATAATATTATCTTTCACATTCATTTTATATCTATTACTCTTGTTCAAGTAATTTTGACAGAATCTTCATGTATTAAGTATACCATTTCTTTATATTGTAGCCTGATGATGGTAATATTGTACCGAAACTAGTAGCGCATCATAAGTGTCCTTTGAGGAACTTTTATTAAATTTTTGTGGTTTGGACTTTGAGTTTTAATGAACCATTGGTTTGTATAAGCTATAAGCTTAAGCTAAAGCTTGGATTTTCTTTTGATCCAATGACGTTATTCAAGATGAGACGATCTTTTATGAAACGTATTGAAGAAGATGGTTGACATATCAAACATTCACTTTAGACAATATGAAAGTTATAATGTTATTTTTCCAGTTTACTTCATCTTAATTAAAAAAAATTATCCTAATTAGGACAGTTTAAAGTACCATACATATTTCTGATGTTAACTGCTATATATATTTTTTTTTCATAACAGTAGCGCTAATACAATGAAACCAATATGTTGTTGAATGACGTTAAGCGCCAATGAAACCAAATTGTTTTTGATAAACGTTGATGAAATACTAAAAAGTCCAATGACGTAAAAAAAATTTATGTTGAATAATGCAGGTTCTTGCCTAACTAACCAATAGATTTGGAGGTAAACTAAGCCAGTTCACAGGGCTTTGTTACCTTATTGATGTAAGAAAAAAGTTAATTTATTTTAGCAAAACTAGAAAGAAAAGAGAAAGCAATTTTAGGGCGCCACTAATTTTCTTTCCTAAAAGAAAATTAGAAAGAAAATCAAATCTAAAGGTCAGCTAACTTTTAATCTGTTAAAAAAAGAAATAACTTAGTTTCTGTATAATAAATAAAACCACTACGTAAAAAAATGTATATAATTAAGATTTTGAAATTACAAAGGAATTTATTTAAGAACGTGGTTCATAAAAAAATATATCCTGTATTTTACTATAAAAAAACAAAAGAAGCAATGAAGAAATGTGATATGGTATTATTAATTATTAAGGAAATCTTATTTATTTCCATTCATCAAAGAAATCAAAGAAACAATATCTAAATAATATAAAAACTCAATTTTACTACTTATTTCAATCACAGAAGGCGATAAAAAAAATTGTAATGAAAAAATGTAATCCGGAAATATAATATTCTAAGTTGGTATTTAGATTGAATTAATTAGTTAACTAAATATACATATTTTAAAGACTTCAACTATATACATGTGAACCTTTTATCACCTGTATAAGAAAAACTAGAAAAAGGAAAAGAACAAGATAAAAAAATATCATTGTATGTGTGTATCTGGCGCTTATCACTAGAAGGGAAAAATATAAAAGCGAAAATCATAAGAGGAAAAGCATAGACTTAAATGCAACTTACCATTCACATTGAATGCACCTTAGAAAAGATAAATTTTTGAGGTAAATCTCTCACAACAATTTAAAAATTATTAACCTTATCGGTTGATGGTTCACAGGAGAAAGAAAGCTTATTTTAACTACTCGCTATTAAATTGAACCATGCGATGAGCAATCGACATACGTTATATATTCCTCTCCTGTTCACATGCTCCGCTTCGAGAAAGAATTTAAATATTTGTAGTGTATTCTTAATTTCTATCTCTGTATAGGAGAGAAGAATTGAGATACTTGACCAATGTCAGTGTATACGGAACCTCACCAACGTAGATTATTCGTCGCACATTAAATGTAAAAATTTTGCCTTTTGAAGCGATCGGTGCTACAGGTTTTCGACGAGAATCACATGTTGATAGGAGAAAAGGACTGGCTACTCGCCGTCCGGTAGATATTTAAATATTACAATGATAGTGGTCAAATATAACGTTACAACAAACAGAAAAAAAAAACGTCAATTTATACCGCATACGTGGCCTATGTGGCGCCCTCTACAAAGTACATAAAAGTGTGTACAGCATTATAATTTCTCATGTACAAAAGCCCTCACTGCCAAATTTGAAGCGTTAAGATTAGTGCCAAAAGCCAAAAATTGAAATTTTATATCTTCTGTATGTTCCTTGTGGTATATTATTCATTCTTTTTTATATTTTCTTGGGAAATTAAACCACAATATTTTTGAATTCTTTTTTTCAACGTTTCGGTAGCGTTCCAGCTACCGTTGTCAAGAAAAAATAAGTAAAAATTAATTTTTTTATCCCTAACTGACACAACAGAAAAAATTTGACAAAAAAATTAATTTTTACTCATTTTTTCTTGACAACGGTAGCTGGAACGCTACCGTACGTTGAAATAAAGAATTCAAAAATATTGTGGTTTAATTTCCCAAGAAAATATAAAAAAGATTGAAATTTTATGTTCAACTCTTTTAATATCAACATTTTATTAGAGCTTGCTGGTTTAAATCGCAATATTTTGAAGTCGAGATTGTACAATTATATGTCCAAGAAGGTCCGCACCTGTCAATTTTTTATTAAGAACATTGAGATCTCTATAAGTATACATGATATATAAATTCCTACTCAAAGTGACAATGAAATTCAATGTAGTATCCGAAAAGTTGATAATATAAAGGGTGTTACATTCAAGTTTTTGTTCACTTTTGGTATAACCGGAAGTAACATACTCATATGTAAAAATATTTTCCATAAATTTTACTTGTTCCCCATTTATGCCAATTTTTATAGACATGGTGTGAGTAGTCTCCAACATATAGATCAAGGCTGCTCAATCACAGGCCCGCGGGCCACCGTGATGCATTTTAAATGGCCCGAACAAATGTTTTTGGAGGGAAAGGGGGCGATACCTTTGGAAACTGATTTACTGAAGAATACATCCTGGTTAAGCGATCTTGCATTTCTTGTTGACGTTACGAATTACCTCAATATTTTGAACCTTAAATTACAAGGCAAACACTGTTCAAGCTAAATTGAACCTTCTTTCAATGAATTTAGCCAGAGAAAATATCAACTTATTTTCGACACTTAAAGACTCCAAAATCTTAATATTACCAATATTGATTATTCTAAGTACGAATCAAAAATTAAATGCTTATTACATTCATTTGAAAATAGTTTTCAAGACTTTGAGAGTAAAAAAGAAATATTACAAATTTTTAGAAATTCTTTTATAATTAATTTAACTGTAATAATTAGTTATCCTGACAATATTCAGTTGGAACTAAGCGAACTGCAAAATCATTGTGCCTTAAAAAACCTTTTTATGGAAAAAATATCTTCGAAAGCACCAAATTTATCAAAAGAGTTTGCAGATTTCTGAAAATTGGTGCCAAAAGTAGACTTTCCTGCAATAACGGACCTGGCATTGCAGTTCCTATCCAGTTTCAGATCAACATATGTATGTGAAAAGGTTTTCTCGGATCTTAATTATTTTAAAAATAAATACCGCACCTCACTTACGGAGCAACATATTTCTGACCTGGTGTTATTGTCAACATCTAATTTAAAACCTAATATAAGAAAATTAGTACAACAGAAACATTGCCAAAAATCACATTAATTTAAGATACAAGTTTTATTTTTTATTTAGTTTGCCAATGATGCTCTTTGTTTTATATTTCAATAAACACCAAATTTTGTAATACTGGATGTTTTTATTACACAAGTTTTATTAAACGTATGCATTTTTGGTGGATCATTGACGTCTTAATTTCATATAAGTTAAAAAATCGTTAATAGCGCCAAAAATTTCTTACCCATCGGTTTGGCCCTACTGTTCAAAAACTTGAGCAGCCTTGATATAGATAGTGTAAGCTCATCGTGGAACAGCCTGCATTTAACATCAATCACCACTGGAATCTCAGTACCTTGGAAGGATAGTGGCCCAATCACAACAGGTTCTTTCTGCTGGTACAAGGCACTACGGTTGATTTGGTAGGACTTATATTCAAACTCACCCCTTTCGTCCTTTTTATTACTAGGTTCAAACCTTGTGGCATGAAGATTAAGACCGTAGCCCACATTTCATCTGACTATAAGGCACTTGAATCAGATTGAAATTTTTCGGAAAGGAACACATTCATTGGACCAACATGTTGGACTAGACTACAATAAGCCAACAGTGTTCCCGGCACCAGAAAGGCTCCCAAAAATAAAAACTTGCCATTGTCGTCTCTTCTTATATCTTATGAAGAAGATTTATAATACTCATTATATTATGTAGAATACGTTTTGGAGTAATTAAGTTTGATTATACTCGAATTTCCAGTTTTTTTTTGAAGTTTTATAGCATGGTGGTACCTTTTAAACGTGGTGAATGAGCTCAATAAAGTTCGTTCCTGCCGTTTTTTGATGTTAATATCTGCCATTTGGAAAATTAAAAGCAGTCATTCCGTTACCTACTGAAATTCAAGTCATAAAATGTGTTTCATTAAAAATTAGCACGATTGCATTGGTTTGAAATTACTTTCTAAAAGAATTTATAGCATGACAAACCTCGTAAATTGAATAATTTATTGACATGTGCATTATTTTTCAAAGCATTATTGATTAATCGAGCCAATGATGATTGCAATCATGAAATTATTGGATATAATTTTTATTAACTAATTATTTTACTAATGGAAATTACACCGGGAACAATTGAACAATTTAACTTCACGGAATTATGCCTCATTGATATTGCTAGTAATAGTGTATGTTTTTCGTCCAAGCGTTATAACGCTTAAAAAAATTATCAACAACAGGAAACAATTCGAAAGTACAATTCCATTGATTGATATCATAAGACTAAAGTTAACTCCTCTTCGACTGTATTGGAAGATTTCAGGTTCACAAAAGGCCAAATTATAGTTAGTATTCACGCCAATCTTATTAGTATATATCTGAAACATCCTTACTTATCACATGCACACTGCACATATAAAATCGGTACACTTTTTTCCCAATATCAACCTAATCAATAAAAATGACAATCAGTTACATGTGTCAAACTTGTCAAAGTGCATTCTCCACGATGCCATCCCATTTAAGTGATTTTGATAAAATACCAATAATTCCTAAAATAGAGGTACCTAAGTCTATTAGACGACTGACAGGAATGCCACTTGACATTGTGCAATTCATAGTGCAATGCAATGCAAGACGCAAGCTTTCTTGATCTGAAACATGCATAGCTGAGACTCAGCTGATTAATTTCTGCAATTCGATGCAACACAATTGCAATTGCAATTTTAACGGTTTGGTGCCACTTCTATTGCATGCAAGTCGCAGTTCTAGAAAGAAATCCAGTTTCTTTTGTGCTACCATCCAACCAGCTATTTCCAAGCGCATGATTTCTACTATTGGTTGAGTTGACAGCAATGTTGCAATGAAAGAAAATTGCATGATGTCAAACAGCATGCAGGATGATCCATCACTTGCAATGTTCTGACCTTGTACGTTGTATTGTACCAAGTCAAATGAAGCAGATTAGAACAAAAATGCTGCTGGATCATTCAGTGATTATTCAAAAAATCACGAATTTAGTTAAAAAATGGTACTTCCTGAGAACTATTTAATACACGATTGATGTTCCCATTTTAAACTGTGAAAGTTATTATCTTGATCTAAGATCAGATTCTGTTTCACAAAAGCAAATATTCTCATACCTAATTATTTTCACTTGTCACTTTTATAGATTGGAAAATTACAATCTAAAATCTTATATCGAATATTTATTTCCTCCTCCTCTTTGAAAAGATTCATCATATAAAGTTATTGAGCTATTTCTATGCTTGAAAAAATTTTGGTCGTGACGACGACCCTATGTGAATGTTTGGACTTTGTTGTGTACGGGAGATAAGATCAAATGCGAGAAGCTATAGTTGTACAATCTACACTTCAAAATATTGCTGTCAAAATTGAGCCGACTTATAGAGAGCACGCTCTGAGAGCATGACGTCCCCAAGCAAATTACTAATTTTTTAATAAATCGCGTTAAAATCAATATTTCTTAATGAATCAAAGTGCGGGTGAAAGAAGGGATCTGTGGCTACTAAGGCGTGTTTTTATCCACTCAATTCGTGCTCCTGGGTCATTGGAAAACCAGGCCAAAATTAGTCTTTGCTAGATTTTTTAATGCTTCCATGGATTTATCCATATTATTTTTATTAATAGTTATTTCAGCCAATCCTATTGGATAATGGTTCTTTGGGGGGTACTTTATTTATTCCGAAACAATGCTACCAATAATTCGCCCGTATTTTTTTGAATAATGTGTTTTCTAAGAGGCGATTTTTGTGGATTTCTGGAGTTTTCCCGAGCGCTCTGGTTTATCGGGAATTTCTCGATGATTAACTGTCAAACCCGCTAATAATTGATATTGGGAGAAAGGTTAGAATATCCTCTTGCCGATGGTATGATTTTTTCTGGCCCAGACCCCTGGGTTTTCGGGAAAATCGGGGAAATTTCCAGTTTTCTGAGGGAAGAAAGCTATTCTTCTGAGTTTTTTCGAGCAGTTTTTTCTCTTTACAGTAAAATTTTTTCCGGTCAAGCATCATACCCCATGAAAGGTCACATTCTGAACTTTCCTTTGATATGTGTATCAAGTATTTTATTTTATGCATTAAAAAGAAATTTGTCTCTAAATTTGTGTCTCTAAATGTTGTAATGGATGCCTCATTTTATTCTCGCACGCCGCCACGCCACCCATCTATAGTGTGGTCGACGGTGTCTGCTATAGTGCGTGTACACGTGGATGCTTTCTGCTGCATTGTTTGTCAACAACTGACAATTTTACATGTAAACACTATCTCTTCCATGATTTTTCAAGAATAAATTAGTAGTATTCCAGTGTAAAAAGTGAAATTCAAGTCATTATTAATTTTATTGTTATTATCAAATAATAAATTTTGAAATTTTCATTGATAAAAAACAGGGAAATATTGAAAATTCGTGAGCTTCTGTGAGGTTTAATTTTTTTAATTAAGATCATTAATATTGTTGTGGGTGAAGACATTTAATTTGTGGTCAAGCTCTGACTGAAGACGTTACAAGGGTTACCCGAAGACTAGAAACCCTAATAAACGTTAGCAAGACCAGGAAAGACAACCACCATTTGTTCCTGGAGGAGGTATCGTCTGTGGAAGTTCATCGCTTGTGTAGGAAGGTAATGAAGAATGGAAAAGCTATTTTCGCAATTTTAGCGTCTACTTTCAATCCTTTTCGCACACAATCATTCCTAGGATTGGTCTGTCCAATAAAAGCAGGCCAGAGTCTCAATTTCAAAAAAAGCGATAACTTTTTGACGCCGAGAGTGGGTAAGAGATCGATCATTTTCATGTTTCTTTTCATGGCCTTAATTATTTCGCGGTTGCGAAAATGCAAGGTGGCGCCATCTACCATAGATGCCATTTTTGCAAAAAATATTGGTGTAACGAAAGAAATTGTAGGGACAACTTTTGTAGGTAATGAACTGCTCTTAATTTTTTGTCTAAACAAAAATTCTCTAGGGATCGTAGTTCGGAAGATATCGGCGTAAAACGGATTTTCGGGATCTATAGAGCCATTTTCCGACCCTCCCACAAATTTCAAGCACCTGACATTTTGGGGGTTTAATGTACCCACTATTACCTGCAAATTGAAAAAAAAAATTTCCTTGCTGGACCAGATGCCCATGTTGACGGTATTTTTCGCCTCCATTTATTGGACTATTAACAAAAATGTGTTTGTAGCATGGAAAAACTTCTTATTTTAGGAGGTCCAGTTGAGGGACAAGCAATAGGTAAATGGAAAGAATTATAGTAGAAGACGGACTATGTCCTTATGTAAGAGACATTACGTAGTATGAATCTGACATATTTTTGACGGAAAAGACATAATTTTTTTAGTTTTTCATTAATAACATGGGAGCTTATTAATTAATCGTAATGGTGTCATGAAACGAATTGTGGATAATAAAAATACGAATACAACGCATTTTTCAGCGAAGTGATTGAATAATAAGAAGCGAAGAATGCAATATTTAAATACAATTTTTCCTCAGAGATGGATGGAGATTTTTCTCTCCGGGGCTACTTGAAAGACCGCGCTAATCGCTAATGTTATCAGATCAACTAGCTCAAATGTCTTGAAGGACCGCATACATCTAGGAATAAAGGGAATTACTTCACAAATGATCAACGATTCTATTCGTAGCTTCCAAAAGATATTGTATCATAGTCAACAAACAAATGGCCAGCATTTTGGGCATGATTGTGATGAAGTATTTGCCACTTAAGTGAATGTCTAGTTTATACATTTCTGTAAAATCTAGCTTTGTTTGAAATTGAATTGTTAATAGTTTTTGGAAAAAAATAAGCTTCTTTTTGTTATACGCCATCTCAAAAATGGCGGCTGTACGCTTAGCGCTGCCGTCAAAAACATTTACTTCAAAATTTACAAAATGGAGTCTTATTCATCGTCCTAGAATTTCATAACTATCCCCTTATCCGTTTCAAAGATAATCCCATCAACAAATTCTTCTAGATCGGAATGTCTGCCACTGTCCGTATGAAGTCCCGAGAGCTGCATCTCTATAATTTTTCTGTATGACACGTGTTAAATTAGCTCAGGAATACCTATTACTGCAAATATAATCAGGACGCGTTGCTGCACACAAGTACATTAATGAGCCAATTAAGTCCTAATATCGATCATTCTCTATGGGTTTCTCTTTAGTAGAAAATTCAACATTGAGATCTTTTGGAGTTTTAATTGAATCAGCTTCTGTCATAAAAATTCCAACAAAATATACTGCTTTTGACTCACTTTAATCTGATGATTCAAGCAGAGTTCAATGACAGCGTTTATACAGGAAATAAGCTGAAATAAGGAATAAGAATAAGAGATGGCCAACTTTTATCTTTTTCGCTTACTTTATTTGGAAAATGATATTGCGAATGACCCAAATCCACTCCCCAATCTTTTCCAGATTGACACTTTTGACAAGTTCTATTTTTCTAACCTAAAATCTAATGGACATTTTTGATTTTGTCATTAGTTTGTATAGTTTTTATAACCAATCACTTTTTATTTTTTACATTAATAAAACTTGATAAATTTTCTATAATGATTCTAATAGGAAATTAAAATTTTTGAAAAATATAAATGAAATAACAACTAAATAGCGGTTATGTCACAGAGTACACCATCTAACAAGAGGCGAATGAAAGCCGTTTTCGTGATCGCAATTTTGTGTGCACATGCGTGAATTAATTAGTATATATGTCAATGTCAAGTCGACACATTGTCGACACTTCCGTTCGTTCGTTCCCGTCAGTTACTCAGTACTCTGTGGTTTGGTTGTCACTGCCTTAGTTAGATGGTGTACTCTGTGGTATCAAGTAGTATATCTGTCAGTCTCGACGTATTTCCGTTTAAGTCCAACTTCAAAGGAACCGACAAAGCTTTCGTCTCTTGTTAGATGGTGTACTCTGTGCTTATGTGCTGTACTTACATAGAACGAAATTTTCTAAACTTGCACAAAACACAAAAGTCATTGTCAAAAAATCTGCGATTTGATTGGTTCATTCTTATTTTTTATTTTATTCTAGTGATCTCTATAAACCTATGTTGTCTGCTCTTATTTCTGATATTATTTTATGTTATATATTATTTTATTTTATTTGCTGCTTAAACTCTACTTAAGTTTATTATTTCTCTCTTTTTCAACTGAACAGACCACTAATTTCCAAAGAAGAGCATATATTACAATATATTAAAGTCAGAATGTTATCGATATGAAATTTGAATTTTTAAACTAATAAGCTTTTGTAGTTATAGCCATGTTAAAGCGACAATTAGACCTGCGCTGCTAAGGAAAATTTCAAAGTAATCAAATATCTGTCAATTTAATTCTGTGATTTGATTCAAAAATTGCGAACTCAGTGATTGTTTAGCAGTTATTTTGAATGATATTGAGTTAAAAAATGTCTGATGCCGAGTTTTCTCTGACTCCACCGGAGTTGATAGAAGGAAGTCGAACAATGTGAATATTTTTCTCAACATGATCCAGACCACAAGAAAGATGCCTTGGATCCAGACTGTGACAATTGTACTCTGTGGAATGCACATATAAATAGGGCTCGAGAGGCTCGAGAGCGCTACAGAAGAGACGTAAAGAGAGCAGAAAGTCCAGATAACAACACAGTTTTTTTCTCTGTTGACTTGCAAAATGTCATTATGCTTCCTATGATAGACACCTTCAAGTCAGTTTGCTTTATCAAAAGGATAGTGGCTTTTAATGAAAGCTTTGTGCCTCTGGCAGGAAAAGGGCAGCAAGGGATGAAACCACTGGGAGTTATCTGGCACGAAGAAATATCCGGACGATCAAGGGAGGACATCATCAATACGTTCTATGCTTTATTTCTCGATTATCGCGATGTTGAAAATATTTGTGGTTTATTGATTTGAACATTTCAAACCTTCCATAATTTATGTTCAATTCCAATTCTTGAAATATTGTTTTCAACAAGCTAATGTACAAATACACTGAAAATGGAAGAAATTATATATTTATATGAAGCATTTTAAAAGAGAATTTTCGGTAAATAAGCAAACAAACACTTAGTAAAAAGACCTTATCTACTTAAAAATATTGTAGGGAGCCATTAAATGAAAAAATTGATAGACTTTAAAAATTTTGAGTCTTTTTCAAATATCATAATTTGACATCATAGGAAACAATAATATCCAGAGTCGCAGAGAGTAAAACACGTTTAGCCATTTTACGCGAAACACCTCTGAATACAGTTGAGGCTTTTATAATTAGTAAGGCAGACTAGTTAACAGTTTTTCCCGTCTATTTTTTATTGAACAACCCAAATTTACCCGATTATTTTTTTCACTTGTCAAAATCTGACATTTTGGTGGTTTTAACCAATAACAATACATTATTCTAGCCAATCATTCGGTATTATACTGATAATTCTGCTTCCTCATCGATAAAACCTTGTTTACATCGAAACGTCAAAATTTTACTTTGAATTTGTCATTATTGACAACTAAAAGTGCTTCGAAGTTTATTGAAAAATGAACACAAACCGATTGAGTGCCATCACCCAAGAGAATATTAAACATTCAGGTAATACAAAATTTTAAATTTATGAAAAAAATAATCTTCCCAAATACAACTCGCTCTACAAATTTTATCACATAATTTTTTATTTTCATCACTCAAACTTGTTTATTTGAGGCAAAAACATTCAAACAAACCGAATTTAGATAAAATCCCTCGTCCTAACGGACTCGTGATTTTATCAATCGGTTTGTTTTCATGTTCTTGCCAAATAAACAAGTTTTCGTGAAAAAGAAAAAATTATCGATAAAATTTGAAGCACTCGTGGTATTACCTTTGATAAAATACAAACATCTTGTGTTTTATAAGTGGAAGTCTCTTTAGCAGCGTCAATCGATTTTTTGGTCGAGTTACAGTAGTTGACGTTAGCGTCACCAATTAACCGTCACTGTCACCAAGTATACTTTGGCAAGTTTATCTGAAACCGTGAAAGGAATGCAGTCGAAAAGATTCGACATTGCCACGTTTAACTATGGAAAAACTGAAGTTCTAATTAGGTAGTGATAATAATCATAAATGGGTCTTTTTATTATTAACAATCTTGAAAATATGATTGAACGTTAATTTTATAATGTGCTTGTTTCCCTAGATTTATTTAATCTATTAACATTTTTTTTTTCAATTCATGAATATTTAAAGATGAACACTTTTCCAAATTTGTTACGGACTTCTTTGAACTCTGGCACCGTTGTACGAAAACAATAATGACCACACCATCCGAATTACATAATTGGTGATTTGTATCGACCAGCTGACTCCTTATTGGCAAGCGCGTGCGTCAATTGACTGATATTGATTTATCCAGTGGCGTTGGTATTGTCAGTGACCTTTGTTTTTTCAGTTTTACTTGGTAAAATAGCTACCGTACGCCATTTGTACGTTTGACAGATAGGCGCCATGTTTTTCCTCGCCTCTTACCGATGCCGCATAGCTTCAGATAAACTTGCCAAACTATAGTCGTTACGACTATAATTTTCTTTCCATTTATTCGCTAAAATTTCCATCTTCCATAGATACACCACAAAATTTTTATGAACCGTCAAATTATTTGTGAGAATTTCTTTCATATTTTTTTTCTCCAGGACGTACCTCACTAATTTTCATTTCTTCCTTCTCCCATCTCACAATTTTCTCAAGTTATTTCCTCACTTTCTCGCTTCTCTCTTTGATTTTTTGTTTCTTCGTCTTCCATTTGAACGTCTTGGTTTTTCTTCCTATCTTCTGTCACATTTCTTCTTCTGCTCAATTTTTTCCTCTTCTTCCCCACTTCCACTTATTTTCCTCAAATTCTTATCACATCTCACTTTATCAATTTTTATTTCCTCCTCCAATTATTGTAGGCATATTCGTTCATTATTTTAATATATAATGTCACAAGAGAGAAAAAAATTGTTAGAAAAAAGTTATGAAAGTTTGTTGCATGGCATTGACATTTTGGACAAGTTCACGAACAGTGAGGCGTGTAATTTTATCAAAAAATACACGAGAAAAGAAGTTGAGCATAAGCAAAAAAATAACTTCAAGATGTGGAAGGTCGGTCTTAGATAATCCACCGCAGCTTATCATTCCATAATTCAGGTTAGATACCACTAAGCTCTTATAAACCACTATTTTTTGTTTGAGGTTCGGAATATTACTAGTATATTTAAATTTGAGTGACATATATCTTAACTTTTCCAATCCCATTTCAAATTAGAGTCTACCATGATGCCAAGATATTTAGTTTGACTAAACTGACCAGCTCCGTTTTTTTATTCTTTTCTCCCTCTGAATAAAGATGTAATTAAATTCCATTGAATCTAAATATACATTCATGCCAATCAAAATGCAACATATTCATTTGAGTTAAACATAATTGTCAGAGTGTAATAAAATTGAAACATTTACTTAAGCCACCAACATTATTTAGAACTGCGACTTTCACCAAACCAATAAAAAAAGTATCCAATAATGCAGTATCAAACTTCCATTCGTTCCAGTCTGTTAACATTAGCTAATACCAAAAAAATATGTTATTGGAATTAGGACGCACTGTAGACATACCTATACGTATGTAACCACGTGTGTAGATACCTACGTACACATTGCGTGAAATAAAAAAATAATATTGGCGTTCAATGGCCTTTCTTCTCGGCCGGCCACAATATAAACCACAAGACCCTGTCTGGATAGCTTTCCATTTGATTATTTTCATTACAGTATACAGGGTGATGGAAATTATATAAGAAAAATAAATTGAGAGAGAAATTCTTTTGAGATGATACTTTAATTTTAATTCATAATATCTACCAGGACAAAAAGGAACAGAAATACTTGTTAAGTTATATAATAAAGTTTGGTACGAAGAACTAGTACCGCAAGAATGGAAAACAGCATTAATAACACCAATATATAAAAAGGGAGATAAATATGATTGTAATAACTACAGAGGAATCAATTTATTGAATGTTTCTATGAAAATTCACGAACAAAAAATATTGGACACAAAAATTAAATCAGTAACAGAAAATAATCTAGAAGTGGATTTAGAAAGGGAAGGAGTATTCAGGATCACATATTTACACTAAAGCAGATCATGGAGAAGACAATAGAGCGAGACAAAGGAGTATATTCAGGTTTTATTGACATGGAAAAGGCCTTTGATCGAGTACCAAGAAATAAACTATGGAAAATACTATCAGAAAGAGGAATAGAAAATAAAATGATCGGAGTATTGAAAAATATATAGAGTGAAAACACTAATTTTGTCATGCATCAAAATAGCATCTCAGAAGCTTTCACAACAAAAGAAGGATTGAGGCAAGGTTTAAGTCCTACACTGTTCACAATATATATTGATGAGGTAATAAAGGAATGTAAAATAAAAGTTAAAAAATTTAAGGTAGGATACAGATACATGAAAATGGTACAAGTGTCGGAAGGAGCATTTGCAGATGATATAGTCATTGTGACTGAAAAGGAAGTTGATTTACAAAAGAACTCAGAGATTTGGAATTGTGCACTGGAACAATATGATATGAAATTGAATAAAAAC
>CAJUYH010003714.1:0-30754 GCA_910591685.1 Galerucella tenella | reverse complement strand
ATTAACAATTTTTTCAGTACATTTCATCAGGAAATGAGACGTTGGTTAGGTTAGGTTGAGTTATATTATAAATAACTAGAATTCAAATAAGCATGGGTAAAGGAATGTTAAAAATAGCCCACGTGTTTCTTTGTTCACGACCACTTCTCATTTTTATTTTCTTTAATGGAAACACTCAACCAAAAGAAAGTTATGTTTTATAAAAGTGAGTAATATTTTGGTATGTTGGCTGACTCATCTTTCGTACCTCCAATGTAATAACGAAATGACTATGCAATTTTAAAGTCTGAGAAAACGCGGTTTAAAAATGCGAAATTTCGTTATACCGTCATTTTAGCTAAATAAGGTCAGATCATAGAAATTTCTACCACACTAGGTATAGAGTTATCAAAGTAGCTAACACTTACCTAGTGTAGTCTTATGTAATTTTGAAAATGAGTGGAATTTTAAGATGTGTCGCTTTTCTTCCGAAATTTATTATTGTTTTTCACATGATATTAATATCCTGATTAGAAACTGAAAATATTGAATCTGGTTGGGTAGTCTCGAACTCCCCCCATTCGCCAGGAGACTCATTTTGAACCTGAACCAAATCTGCGAGATCTAGTGGAGATAAACTCGCATTGGCAGAGTGGCGTGGGACCAGGAAAATAGCAGCAAATGACAGCTTACAGCTATGTTTTTACATTCAAATTTAAAACGTCACAACTTCATCCAGCTCACAAATTATTAGAATCAAAGTGACACAATGTACTTACAATTGATAAAATCCAAGGAAACATATTATTTTAACAAAAAATGTCACAACTGCTCTTTACTGTACATAGTCATACATTTTAAGACCAAAGGGACCTTAGAACATAAAATAGTACTATGTTCTAAGAAAGGGACACAATATTCAATTGATATTACCAGAAATGGGATCATTTGAAGGAAAAAATGTCAAAACTGAGACTTATAGCACAGAATACACCATTCCAAGAAGAAGCGAAGCTTGTGCTATTTTACGATTCATCTTCTGAGTGCGCATGTCTGACAGTCGCCATTTTAACCTCGTTATCTGTCAATGACATGTGATTTTATTGTTCACCAAACAGTTTTCTTTGTTGCAATCTTTTTAATTATTTACATATTTTTTTGTGTTTTGAACGATAAAATTTGGTTACAAAATTAAATTTATTGGTTATGGCACCAAAAGCGGGTGCAATTCGTGGCTGTCATCTAAGTGATAGATGATAATAATTGAAAAACCCAACAAAACTTCGATATCTATGGAGAAAAGCTTACTGTCGCTTCTTTTTTATAACTCACAGATATCAGTACATTTTCTCTGGGTGTAAAATTTAATTCAGAATATGGTGTAACTTTTAAATATATAAATAATAAAAAATTTATATTCAAGCACCACACTTATCGTAATTTTATATCATCATTTACTGAAATTTTTTCTATTGTAAAATGATATTATAAATATATAATCTATTATTGTTTTGGTTTTTAGACTCACCCCATCCTACATAATAGTGCTACATAAATACATATTTACATATTTACACTCGATAACAATATTAAAAATAATATCATTTGGTTAAACAATAGCTCATTATTTTTCATAAGGGATGGTACTCCAAAAACAGAAGCTAAAACTTATATTTATATATTATTCACAATATTTGTTAAGCTGTTGAATCAACTTAAACAATTCATAAATTCAGTTGAACAATTGAAACTTTGTCGAAACAAGTCATAAAAATAAACAATTATGATTTGAGATTCTTTTGCTTCACTTTTTAGCGTGTAGTTAACATTTAATCTACATTCTTTTAACAATTTTCTCAGTGTAACTTGATCTGTTATCTGTCAAAGTCAGTTTGAAGGTCACGAAATTTTGCCCCCAAAACATCAAAGGATTTACGCCGGCTTTCGTTTCCTGTTTGGCTGGTGTATTCTGTGCTTGTAGTCTCATGTAGGCTTCATTATTTTGAAAGGCAGCCAATTCCAATCCCGTTTTTCATTAAGTGACTTTTTTTTTTCTCAAGCTAGACTTCTGCTCTCCCTTTGACAAAAAATAACATCCCAAACATCTAATAATAGTTACCATGTGTACCCACATTCAATTTATATTTTCTTTTTATTCCAGTAAATAAAGGAAAAAAGTTAACATTAATTACGCCCTATTTTCATCTTCCGGTTGGAAGTTGCATTTGGTACCTCATTAAACATTCCACATGAAAATGCGTGCGAGGGCGGAGAAAATGGCCCCAAAAGACCAGAAAAATAGGTTTTCAGTCAATATCTCCTAAAATATGGCAGTTAGAGATTTTTGGTTTAAATAAAAATTAAAGTTTAGTTAATTTTCTACAAAAATGGTCATCATGATTTTTCTCGAAAATTTGACCGGTTTCGAGAAAAACGGCACCAAGCGCACCTCGAATAATGAGCTTCTGTGCTCTATGCCGGAGAGCACAGTCCGTGTATTTACACATCAGCTGGTCTCTATGATACATCATTTGAAAGCCTTCGATACCCCGGGGAAAAACCAGTATATCTAAATGTATACGCTATAATTTATTACTTTCGTTCCTCCGTCGTTCGCCACGCGTGTGCTCTACGTGGCGCTCGTGTCGTCTGCTCATCTATTTATGGTTCGTGTGAGTCACGCCAGTGTTCGAATTATAAAGACAGCGATAATATGTTATCCCAAGAGGTAGAATTAGAGGAAACTGTAGACTCAGAAGAAGTTGTTGACGGGGTAGAGCTAGAGGGAACTCTAGACCCAGAAGAAGTTCTTGACCAAGAATCAGATGATGACTGGTGACGAACAGATTTATGTCATAATTGCAATGTATTTTTATATACTTTTTTCATCAATTCACGGACAATTAACCCGCGAATCTCTTGTACTTTTGTTAAAAATTTTCTATGTAATATTTTAGTCTATAATGTATCATTATATTGGGTTCTCCCGTTGATAAATAAATGAATAAATGAAAAAATATATTTTTTTATAATAAATGAGACATGGAGAACGTTTATAACTCGTTATTCCAAAAACCTCAATCAGTCTGGTTGCAATAAAATTTGCAAAAATTTGCGGAGAATCTGCAAGAAATTGTTGCTGAGTATTATGGGTAAATATTCTTCACTCTTGAGGCATTTTCAGTTTTCCTTACCAAAAACCTAATGAACTTCAGTTTTTTGCCACATTTGCAAAGCTGATTGTTGCTAGATTCAGGTCCACTGGTGAGGTCCATCTCGCTAGAATTAATCTTATAGCCCGTTTTCCTAATAAGTATATCTTGAGGCCCCATCTGAGAGGAAAACAAGACCCTCGGAAAGATAAATATCCATCAAAAGTGTCTGGTTACAGGGTTTCTCATTTATGGCACCGAGGATTTTCCCAATCTGTAAAATGTGGTGGCGCCATCTACAATTGGTTTCCACACTCCAAGACATTGAAAATAATGGATTTCCAACACCCCCCAGCTCAAATTTTGTACAAAACTTGCATATTTCACAAGTCTCAAAATTTCCGGTAGGTATTTCAACCCGATTTTTTTGCAGAAAATATTGATGTTGCGAAAAAAATCATAAGGACCATTTTTGTAGAAAATGACCTGAACTTCAATTTTTATCTGAACCGAAAATCTCTAACTGCCATATTTTAGAAGATATTGGCTGAAAGCCTATTTTCCTGGTCTTTTGGGGCCATTTTCTCCGCCCTCGCACGCGTTTTCATGCAGAACTTTGTCTTATGTTTAATGATGTACCAAAGGCAACTTCCAACCGGAAGATGAAAACAGGGCGTCATTAATGTTAACTTTGCCTTTTTTTCCTCCTTCATTCACTGGACTATTTATAATGTTTCCGCCTCCAGAACAATATGACCGACCTGTCAAAGTTGGGAGATTTGGAATGGTTTATGTAAACTAATTTCATGTAAAAATAAAATTCGATTGATTCAGAGTCAACACAATGATTCAGAGAATGGCTCTAGCCATCTATCGTATTTCAAATATCCTTTTAACATCCGTGGTTCGTTGCTTAGGTACATAATTTTATATTTAAACAAATCTAAATTTAAACACTCGACCCAACAACGATTACCTAATACAAAAATTTTACTTTTCAATGTTATGTTCACGAACTTTCTCTTTTTTCGTCAGTTACTCGAGAGCAAGAGTTTCGGTTCCTTTTAAAAGACTCTTCATTCATGTAGTTTGAGACATGCACCTCAATTTTAACATATACAAGGTGTTTTACGTTGATTCGCATTTCTATTTTAGTGTTTCACCGAAGTCCGAGATATTTTCAATATAACACAATTAAATAATTATAATTCTTGCTAAATTGAAATTTTTTACATCCTAATATCTACTGTATTTTGCTACGATTGAAATCAGTTTCTCGATAAATCGAATAATGAAGCTGGAGTGACGTTAAATTCACATTTAACGGCTGTTGTAATGTAATTGGATATCGTTGAATACTGATTTTCCATTTACCCCACGACAAAAACCCTGTTTTATTTATTTTTTGGGTAGCTAGCTAGATGCTTTGGAAGTATATTACAAAGAAGTCAAATAAGTGCCAAAGAATGATGCCTATGAAAAAATGCAATTGGATTCAAGAACTACAAATTCAATGAACGGAAAAATTCTACATTGCAAAATTAATAACATTACTGTGTTGTGTGAGAATTTCAAAAACAAACTTTTATAGAGTGGGTTAAAATGAAAAATAAAGAATAATAAATATACCTGAAGGGGCAGCAATGGTGGAATTCCTACAGAATCTCTTTACAAAATATATCTAGCGAGAGCAAGGTATTCCTACGAGAGCTTATTTTCCCGACATATTCCAACGTTGCCAAATTTAGTAGTAACATAACAATATTGAAGTAAATATGTAAATATCAGAAAATAAGCAATAGAAACCTAAAAAAAAACCAGAAAACCCAGGCCCAAACCCGGTTGATCAAAGTGTAACTATGTATAAAAATATCAGAAAACAAAAAATAAAAAACTAAGAAACCCAGTTCCAAACCGGGTTTCGAACCTACGACCTCGGAGTTGTAAGCTAAACACCTTTACCAACTGCGCCAATCAGCTTCAAAATGTTTACTGTTTCTTACTAATAATTACTATAGATAAGTAAATTAAACAAAAAATATTGCCAATCAGTTTGGTTTCAAATCGCAAAAACTTGCAACCCTGCTTCCAGCATCTGATAATTACAGTGCACTGCAATACAAGCCGACCGACCGCCGCGCCGCATCGCCTTGCGTATTTAGGTTAGGTTAGGTTTAGGTATCTCTCTCCCTCTCATTCTCCTTCCCCATCTCAGCCGCCGGCGCCGGCGTAATAAGTACCTGAGAATATTATTTTTATTTCCGTTTTATATGTTTATGTTTTTTCTGTTTCGAAAAATAAAAAAAAATATAATTTTCTGCCTTGTACATTTTAATGGATCCATTCCCCTCAAGTAAGGTCAATAAGGGGGCCTCAAAATCGAGTTGCGCCTGGGGCCTCACAATATCAAGTTCTGCCACTGCTACGGTATGCTTGTTCAATTGGTTATATTAGGAGAACGACATATTCTATCGACATGAAATTTTCAGAATCATATTTTTATCCTTAGTACTTTGTTTTACGACAGTTAAAATGATTCAAAAATTTTAGTAAACGAGCCCATAGCTGGATATATATGAAATATCGTAAAATTACGTTCTTTTATTTTGAATGAATGATATACTTGGAGAGTATCGAAATTTTTGTTAATTCCAAATCCTTGCTGTAAAATCTATTGAGAAACAATAAATGTATTATTATTATTATTAATTTGCACGGCTGCTCATGTCACTAATCGAATATTAACTTCAAAATAGAGGAGAAGGAGTGTTTTACACTGTACAAACAAGCATGTTTTGATATTCCCTCAATTAACATTTCAATCTCTCGTTTATTCCAAGACAATCATATTTTTCAACCACCTTAATACATAGACATAACCACAAATTATTAAGATTAATGATATTTTCATAGAACATATCCAGCGTGGAACAGAAACACAAAAAATAAATCAAATTGTTAAGAAAATAGAGCCTGTTCCGACCAATTATCGTTTAGAGAACACCATCTAACAAGAGACGAGAGAAAGTAGTTTTCGTGATCACAAATTTGTCTGCACATGCGTGAATTAATTAGTTTATCTGTCAATGTCAAGCCGTCACTTCCGTACATTCTCCTCAGTTCACGGTGTATTATTTTAAAATAAGGTTGAAAATGAGCTACTTCTCATTACACAAATGAGATGTATAATAAGGTGTTCTTATGTTAGTAGTTAAAATAATATTCTATGGACCTAATTGGGAGGGAAGTTCATCAACACTACTATTTTTCTCAGTGTAGTGTTACTTTTCTCAGTGTATCAGGTAGTTTATGTTTCAATGCCTCGACGTATTTCCGCTCTATATCGTGTTAGTCCGACTTCGAAGGAACCGACAAAGCTTTCGTCTCTTGTTAGATAGTGTACTCTGTGATTAAAGGCTGCTTGGACGCATGCGCACCTCAACCACTAAATTTGACGTGGTGGGTGGAATCTGTCGGGAAAATAAGCTCTCGTGGTGTTCCTTCCTGGTCGTCGGACTATCATATACGTTTTATTAGGTTAATGGCTGGATCCGAGCAGTCTGACAAACTGTCACTAAAAATTATATATCTAGTGGTTCCACTTGTTATAACTGCTTTCCGTTGAAATTGACCAGACTTTTGCCTAGATGGGCCTACTTATTTTCCTGAGTTCTCTACCTGGTGATTACAGGCTGCTAGCTGACCTGACCATCAACTAATGGCTGTGTCATCAAGGTGGACGTCGTCATTTTCTAGGTTTTCTAACCTTGTTTCTATTGGAGGTGGCTCTCCTGTCTTCATTGCCGTTCTACTGTTCATGGTTCGCTGGATGATCCTCCTAACAGGTCGTACAGTCGGTCTTGAGCACTAGTTGGAACAGTGTAGTCCTCCGCACTCAACGACCTTGGTGCTTACCCAGCATGTCGTCAGTTCATGATGTAGTTCCTGGCTATTGCAGCATTGTATCGGTCCATTTTCTATCAGTTCTTCTCCCATATCTTCCTTGAGTGTTGAATATTTTGGATCATTATTATATCCCCTTTTTTTCATCAGCTGCACAATGGTTTTCTTCCACTTTACCTAGAGATGATCTGGTCGATTTTGCCAAACAAGATGCCTAGATAAAAATGACTGTGTTTTTTCATAAACAAATAAAAGCCAATGCACATTATCTCACCAGGCTGCAGCTTCTTTTTGAATAGAGATAAAGCCCATTGTTACCTATTTATTTATTTAAAATAACAAGGCAAGATAAATTGCAACGGCGACTCAATGTGGAGAGCACCTCAGGTGTGAATTCGGAGACCAAACTAATATCAATTCAGGGAGTAGTCTTACCGGTTCGCGGGTAATCCTACTTCATTTAAGTTATTGAAGTTATATATAGTTATATTAATGAATGAAGTTAAGAAACCAAATGAATTTAATAAGTTAATAAATCAAGTTAAGAAATGTAATTGAAGTTAATCAAGAAAGGTAATTGGGCGCCACCCTGAATAATATTAGTCGACTTGTTTTTCACCTCACAACTCTATCAACAAACCTGGAAATGTTGGAAGGGAAGGAATATGAACAACGTTGTTAAATTTACAAGTTGGATAATGAATTTAAATATCACAGTAAAAAAAATAAAATGAAAAATTGTTATGGTTTGTTGAAGCACGTTGTTTTCACATTGGTTTACTTTCCTTAATTTTCCACGTGTCTGAGATGTCTAATGGAAACTACTTCATCCGGAAAATTGGCAGGTACAGGTCTCAGGTACAAAGCTTCAGGTACTAAGTTCCAGGTACAACTTCCAGGTACAAAGTCTCAGGTACTAACTTCCAGGTACGAAGTCTCAGGTACTAAGTAAGTTCCAGGTACTAAGTAAGTGCATTCACATTGAATGCACTTTAGAAAAGTAAAGTTTGAGGTGAATCTCTCAAAATAAATTTAAAATTCAACCTTATTGTTTCATGGTTCACAGGAGAACGAAAGCTTATTCTAACTACTCGCTATTAAATTGAACCATACGATGAGCAATCGACATACGTTGTATATTCCTTTCCTGTTCACATGATCCGCTTCGAGAAAGAATTTACATATTAATAGTGTGTTCTTAATTTCTATCTATAGGAGAGAAAAATTGAAATATTTGACCAATATCAATGTATACTGATCCTCACCAACGGAGACTATCCGTCGCACATTAAATGTAAAAATTTTGCCTTTCAGCGGTGATCGGTGCTACAGGTTCTCGACGAGAATCACATGTGGGTGAGGAAGAAGGACTGGCTACTCGCCGTCCGGTAGATATTTAAATATTCCAATGATAGTGGTCAAATATAACGTTACACCATTATAAATATGGTTCTAAATACCACATAAAAGGTTACTCTTATCCTACACTTCATATTTACAGCTTTAAGGCATCACCCTGTATGTTCAAATATATATACACACGCAGGAAAGTAAGTTGGTCGCGCTCTTGAACTTTCGTTCGAGTGCTTTGGCCCTGGCAAAGAAACAATGTGGCCCTGAACCAGAAGAGAAATTTTGACGGTCGATGAAGATGGGTGACGACACATTTTTAAAGCGATATTATTTTAAAATACAGATTCTAATTAAAAGTACCTAATAAATATTCAATGAGTTTTGATTGAATTGGTCGAATGTTACCAATATTTTGGTTTTTAATGGGAAATAATATGTATTGAAATTATAGATTATTTAGTGATACTTAGAAACATGAATTGATTAAGAAGGAAATATGAATCAATTGATAATTATTATAGAAATATTTTGATCAATATTCGGATTTTTTCTTAGGCTCTCACCAGAAAATATTTTTGAATTTTCTTATTGCATTTTATTGGCCTTTTAAAATGAGAGTTTCTCCAGCTTTGTTTAATACCTCAATTTCAATCCTAATTCACGATATATGTATACTATTTGTTTGTGTTTGTTCTGAATTTTCGGTGAAAGCCTGATTTGATTCAGATACCCACTGTTCAAATAATGTTAATAAATGTTTTCCAACTGACCTGAGTGCCACTTTCTGTATGGAAGGTGATAAAGGAGCAGAAAATAGTCCTAGCGCGGGCGAATCAGGTGGACAATGTTTTATAGGGCTTCACTCCGTGTTCGGTGTGAAAGCTGATTGGAAAATTAAAAAGAAAAAATTGTAGACTCCATTTACCTACTTATAAAAAGTAAATTAGAGTTGTAGTACAAGTATATCTTTTCCGCAAATTGCTGGGAGATTTTGACATTGCAGATAAAAGAAAAATTTAAGATTTCCTTTTCACTTCCTTCTTGAAAAATCGACGGTATACAACACAGGTGTCCGTGAAAGAGCATTTAGAATTTTTTGGAAAATAGTATGTTCACCTCGTAGAAAAAGCCACATTTATAGACCCTGTGTTACCAAGTCTCCTCGCCTAGATATTTATTTTGGAATAAATTATCGGAAGTAATTACACAAGTGCATTGAAATAACCGATAATTTTTTATTCAAGCATGTTGTCAGTAAAAACTGCATTCGGTTATTTTCATATTATCCTATTCGATGTTGGAAGCTACCCTGAGCATAAAAAATAACATTGATTTTGCAAAATACCTGAAGGTACGGGCTTTTTTTGAAAAGCAAGTCGGACGGTTTCCATGCAAAAAAATCCCGAGTTTTTCAAAGAGAAGAAATGGAGACATTTTTATCAGATGCCCAGATGAACTGTATTTGTGTACGAAGGTAGGAATATATTGAAAATGATCTATTATGGATTAAAGAACTAATTTTGAATTTATATTTTAAGTTGTACTTATTGTTGCAGTCGCTGGGGCTTGTAGATGTGGTGAGCTTTTGCAAATGAGAACAGATGATATAAATTATATGGGCGACAAATTGCTAATTATGCTACCAAATACTAAGACCAAAAGATCAAGATCTTCCGTAGTAACGGAATATTTAAGCGTTTACAGAAAATATGCAGCCTCCAGCCCCTCGAATTTAAATAATCGGCGTGTCTTCTATAAGTATGCGAACGGTAAAGCACATCATCAATTCATTGGCATTCACAAATTCGGTAAAATGCCAGAAGAAATTGCTACTTTTCTGGGACTATCCCATGCGAAAGAGTATACCGGGCACTGCTTTCGCAGAACTTCGGCCACGTTGCTGGTGAATTCTGGTGGGGACATAACAATGTTGAAGCAACATGGAGGATGGAAGTCTTTCGCTGTCGCGGAGGGCTATATTGAGGACTCGCTAGCCAATAAGTCGAACATCGGCAATAAAATATTTTCTGGCGTTTCCGGAGTATCAAGTGTGGATACTAAAGTTGTTAACTTTACTGGAAAGGAGGGAAGTGGAAAGAGTTCAATTGTATTAAATAATTGTTCACAATTCACCATAAATATATCTAATAAATAAAAATTTCGTGTTGTAGTTTGTAGTTTCAATGCAATAAAACCAGTTTATTATAATCAACGTCATTTTGAGTTTTCTTAATGTCATTGTCAATTTTAATAACTAGGGGACCTATTCTCAGCATATGCAAATTTGCATTCGCATATAACAATTTACGAATGGCTACATGCGCATTCGTAATGAATATTGTATTCTTTCCTATTCGCATACGTGGTTCGCAAGTGTTTACGAACGGTTAGCTAAACACACTCGCGTGAACATGGCAATACAGCATTAGCACATGCTGTGGCTCAGCTGATGTTTATCAAATCCCCTGACGTACAATATTGGGCTTGTTCTCATAAGCATCACAGACTGTCTTTGACAATCCGGATTCGGCGCAAAGACCCAAAAGCGTTCTCGTTAGAACGATTTAGGGTCTTTACGCCGAATCCGGATTGTCAAAGACTGTATTGTAATGATTGTGAGAACAAGCCTATTCAAAATTTTCGGATTCTACCCAATTCTACGCTCGTTTTATGTTTACTGCTAGAAGTGTTTTGGGGTTCCAAGGGAAAATTATTTGAACTCAGATCTGATTTTGGTTAATTCTAGCATACAAGGATAATGGATATTAATAAAGGTAAATATAAAGGCATCTTGCAAACTGCTATAGGTATTTTGAGATTTCGCCGTCTTTCATAAATTCGGGGTGCTCTCTCTTCAGCATTTTCTGATGCTTGGATTAAAAGCAAGTGAACAAACTGTGCAGCCATTTATTTAATGACGAAAAGTCTTACAAAACTGACTCGAACTCAAAATCACGAATGAATTGTAATACACCCATTGACATATTATATGTCAATGAATACACCATACACTTTAAAACATATACAAAAGCAAGGTTATGTATGGCAAATACGCATTCGTATATGTGATTCACTTGAAATATCCCACTCGCTGCAATTTCGAATGATACATACGCATGCGAACCAATTGCGAATGTTCAAAAATAGGAACCTTCGCATTTATAAACATTACGTATGCGTATCTCAACATTCAGCAGCTGAGAATAGGTCCCCAGTTTGATTTAAATTATCACTTGGAAGATTGCCTAGCAACGAACTTTTTCTGCCTAGGCATTAAATGTACAACTTCTAAGCCTGCCAAGTGTCATTAAAAGGCCGCTTTTAATGTCATTTGGAGAAAAAGTATATTTGCACGTAAATTACTTCAGAACTCAATTCTCAGCGTAAATTACACTATTCCACAGTAATCACATTGAACCAGGCAATGAATGAACTCGTTCATTATTAAATACTTCTGTACTTTTTTCGATTGTCATTATAAATTCATCAAATTGAAATGTATAGTCCTCTTTAACGTTTTTTCTTGCGAAACTAACAATGCTTTGCTCATTACGAGATGTATTTTCGTTTAATTCAGTCATTTATTTAATATTGTTATGAAAACAAGCTAATTTGAGAAAATAGTTGATAGGGGAAAACAAAATTTCCCACTTATATTGAAGAGAGAAATAGTAGAAAATCTGAATATTGGATATATCTAGTAGTAGAAGTCTTTTCCAAGGAACTGAGTACAAGAGAGGAGACAGAATTGGGCTATGATTAGGGTTATAACCTTACAAATGAATTACAAAAAAATCTGAATCTCGGCTACAAATGGGGTATTGTTGGTATTGGTGATCGTTCAAGGGTTTTTCTTCCCCAACGAAACACCCTGTATATAATTTGTTTTGAATGGGTAAAACTTTTATTAATAATTAATTGAAAAGCGTAGCAACTTTGAAACAAAATAAAGGATTAGGGTTGGGAAATTCTAATTCGGAATCCTAACAAATAAAATTGTTATGAAAAGGGAAAGCGAATAATCGTACTTTCAACTTTGTCGACTGTAATATAACGCTGAAAATAAAAATACTCCCGGATTTTGCACGACTTTTACATTGTCAACCTATCCGTTGATTGGAATAAATTTATAGTGCGTTGATCTTGGTCATATGGATCGTTTTCGAGAAGTTTCAGATCCGTAATAGTGGGAAATAACTTTCACCGATTCGTAATCATACGTCGAAAGCTATTTTAAAATAAACTGACCTAAGTAGACTAAGATTATCACATAGTTTCTTGTTTACGGACATTTCAATTCAGTAATATCTCATTTAAGTATGGTGGTTTTTTATTAAACGATAGAATGGGGTATTAAACAATATCCGGTTTTTGGTATTTATTAAAATATATTAGTACTTGTAAGATTATGTATTGATTCGGTACAATGTGATACTGTCTCGAAATTTTACTCGCTTCGGTAATATGGTTATCTCTAGGCTAAACATTTTTAACCATCCAAATCCCAAACAGTCCTCTTCACCCTTCACCTCAGTCGTATATATTTTATGAGGACGGTGAAAGAAATCGGATAACTAACATCGTATGTATTCGTAATTATATTCCATCTCAGTCTCGCAAAATAAAATATAACACTCGGCCATCCTGATCATTTGGTCTGTCCTCAGACCCTTAATATATACTAATCAAGAAACTAAAAAGATATTTAAATTAACTTGAATCAAAACAACTTATGCATTAGCCAATAATGATAATAATACGTAAGAAAAATAGAATATAACATACCTCTTTGCAAAAATCAATTTACAAGTTTTTTAGACCGAATACTTGTGGAGAAAACTGGAAATTAATAGTTTTAATAGTTCCTAAATGTTTCACTACAGATACGATTAGCCAGTTACAAAAATGCCATTCGAATTTAAAGTTTGAATAACTGTTGGAACGCTAACTTTGTAGTTAATATTTTTAAGAAAAATTAAGTTAGTCAATAATTTATTGAAAACCCAAATTTTTGGTGGAATAGACGGCAAGTCTATACGGTTAATTTTTCAATAATGAATATATTTAATTTTATCTCAATATTTTTATGCTGGTGGAATATATAGCATCTTCTTCAACTAACTATCAACATTGAGGAAAAATCATATGTTTTTGTTAAGAACCTCATTGGAGAAAATGGAGATTGTTTTATGAATAAAATGGCTAGACACCCCTTGTGGGGTTGCGTCGCATAAATGCTTTCTAGATCCGCTTTCTGGGGTGGATCAATCTCCTTCATTTCATTATTTTCTCGCTTATTTTTTTCCATAGTCTCCTATCCCTCGTTTTTTCTTTCCATCTGACGATTCCTATCCTTCTCAAATCCTCCTCCATCTCCTTCAGCCACTTAGATCTGGGTCTTCCTTGTCTTCTCCTACCACCTGGTTCCCACTGTAGCATTGAGCAAGCGAGTGCTCGCTCACCTTCTCTCCATACATGTCCGAGCTATTTCATTCTTTGTCTCTTTATTCTTTTCACTATATCTTCCCCGTTCATTTCTCTCAGTATTTTATTATTCATACGTTGCCTGTATTCATTGTCGTCGGTTTTTATTGGTCCTAGAATTGTTCTCATCATTTTTTGTTCTAAAATCCTCAACTCCTCTTCATCTCTTTTTGTCATTCTTATCGTTTCTGCTCCATACATGATCACAGGTCTTATTATTGTGTTGTAAATGTTAAATTCAGTGTATCTTGTCATTAGATTGCTTTTCAATAGTTTCTTATTGGCATAGTATACCCTATCAGCAGCCATTATTTTTTTCGTCTATCTCTGATCTTAGTTCCCCCTCACTGCTGATCGTGACTCAAAGATATTTGAATTTTTCCACTTCCTCAAATTCATATTCCCCTATTTCTATCATTTTGTTTTCACACTGCTTACCAACTCTCATTATTTTTGTTTTGTTTGTATTTATTTTTAATCCCATTTTCCCCTTCTTTTGTTAATTCTAGTAGCATTTGCTTCATGATATTCCTTCTTTTCGTTACTATCACTATGTCATCTGCATATGCGACTATCTGGCCCACGCTCGTTCTTAAATTTCCCTTGTTCACATTTCTAAGAACATGCTCCAGAGCCAAATTAAATAGTGTTGTTGATAGACCGTCATCCTGTCTTACGCCTCTATTAGATACAAAGCCCTCCGTTTCTCCTTTACCTGTAAGTATCTTCACTTTTGACTCCTTCATAGTCACTGCAATTGATCTTCTCAACTAATTATCTATCCCCTGTTCCTTCAGTCCTCTCATCAGTTCACTTCGTCTTACTGCGTCAAATGCTTGTTGGAAATCTATAAATAGCATTTCTATTTCCATTTTGTATTCATGGGTTTTTCCATTATCTGCTTGATAGTATAAATTGTTTTAGAAGAAGAAAATATCTTGAAATAAGAATATTCTGCGTATGATACTATCAGTTGTGTTTTATAATGAAATAGTTTATATAAAATATCGTTTTTTTCAGAATCCTCTCACTAAAAATAAAAATATCGTTCCATTGAACATTACTGCCACTTTTTTATATATTTTCATTGAGTAAACATATCTGGGTGGCTCAAATCGGTCATTCACATCTTATTCATTAACTGGGAACGGAGCGTTTTACCTATAACACACAGTCAAGCACTCACGAGACCACAAAAAAGTAGGTGAAGGTTCAAGGCATGTGAGAATAAAAAAGTTGATGATCGCTAGAGACGCATCAGGGAAGCACCAATAGCCACTGGTAATATTTTAACTATGATATTAGATTTTATTGAAAAATCTCTCGAAGATAGAGAAGTTTTTTCTAACTCTATCACGTTAGTCTCTCCTACCGTACAACCATCAAAAGAGAAGACTTTATTAAGATTTAGCTGTTTTCACTTTTAAATTTTTTTCCTTTCCTCAATATATTCCTTTTCCGTTTTCTCTCTCTCATTCTACTTCTTCTTCTTCTCATCCATTAATGGATATACTGGATAGTCGTAATTTCATGTTCACGCTGAATAGATCTCCCATTGTTCAGTTCTGACCATTAACGCTGCGAAGGCATGACAAATATAACTCAGCTCTGTTTTTTAAGAAGAAGATTCACTTCAAAATACATCAAAAATAGTGCGGAAAGTGTTGTTTTATATAGAATCGGTTAGTGATGTAGAGATTTTTAACCTTCAAAACGGTAGGGAAGTGACACATAACTTCCACCTTCAGGAAGAACAGGATATTTCGTTCACCGATAGCCAAGCGGCACTGAAGGCACTTGATTTAATAGAGGTCAGTTCTAAGCTAGTATGGGATTGCTTAGTGCCTCAAGCCTCATCAAATCTAATCTCTACGCTAGCTGGAAAAGTACTTTTTTAGACGACGCCATCTGAAAGCTGCTCGTTCTGTATTCATTTACATACCGAAAGTTGCGTTTTAAGTGTTCCATGTAGTGAAATTGACAGATCCGTACTGCAAAACATTTTCGGGACGCTTTCGGGACGCTTTAATCAACGAACCAGGAGAGGTTCATTTTGTGGTTGTTTTATTTTTATTTTTAAGTCTTATTTTATTTAGTTTATAAGATAGTACAAGACAATGTGCAAATAATTAATAAATTAATATTGACATTGCAAATATCATTAAGTGGATTATATTGTTCAATAAATAAAATGTTCATAATTCTCTATTATTTATTTTCTTTCCTCAGTTTTGGATCTTATGCGTCGTCTAAAAAATGTTGTGTACGCCGCGGCTGAAATGCTACTTTGTTGGCCTCGTCTGTTGCTCGCCTCGCTTCGCTCGTCTTGCAATTTTCAGACTCCTCCAACAAAGTAGCACTTTGAGTCCTTGCCATACAAATATCTATTACCTTTAATTGCTGTGGTAAGCACATTAGCTAGGATACACCTAGGCCTCTATGAATATATACTAGAAGCAGCTAGAATACCTCCAAGAGTATCTCCCAGAAACAGCTCAAGTCATCTTACTTGGATATCTCAACCTTTCTTGAAGAAAAAAGTACCATATAAAGTACCGAACTAAAACAGTTAATGTTTCATAATCTAGATATTATTATAACATTATTTATTCCTTATTTGTTACTGCTCCTACTAGGTCACGAGCAAATATTATTAAATGCGGGCCAATAATCTATTACGTACTAATATTGAATATTAGTGATAGTGAAAGTGCAGAGATACATATATTTACCGTTAATGTATTCGTCAAGCATATGTGTATATTATTTTCATCTCATTTGTTCATTTTATGTATGGAAATTGTCAATACATATTTATTCATGTAATATTATTATTTTCATACATATAAATATATTTATTTTTTTTGGTTTGGATAGCTTGATCCATTCAACCACGAATTTATTGTACTGTTTGTTACAATAGTCAGCATAGGAGGTTGGGCATAGTATTTAGATTATTTGAATTTGTATGCTACCATTTAAAATTGTTACGAGAAAACACAATATTTAAAAAAAGTAAAACAGCGCCCTCTAGCATTTATGTTATTAATCAGACTGCCTAATATTCACAAATTTTCGATTGTTCAATAAAAGCTCTTTCAAACAACATCAAGTTTATTAAAATCGGTCAAGCAAAACAGGAATTACAGGCGTTTTTTTCGTAACAAAGTTCCCACTCTCTCCACCCCTTATTTGAAGAGATAGACTCAAGCTTGTCATATTAAAAATATGCAGGATTTGTCGAGGAATCTGATTATAATATTTAATATGCTCCTCAATTTGGTAGATTTTGGAAAATTTAGCATTTTAAAATTTCAACTGTCAAATACGCCCTCCAGCGATGGACCTACAACTTTCATATAAGTAAATATTTTTAAAGATAATTGAAAAGCACGAGATATCCATTCATTTTATTAATTTCTTTGTTTTGCAAACAAACCTTTCGGTTACATTATGAATAAATATGTAAAAAGTACATTTTAAGTTCACCAACGTTTTTGAGTTTATAATGAGCTCTTCAGCTATCAATATGATAAAAATACACTATATTTTGTTCAGTATTTAATGGTTTTTGATTGACTTACCTTTGTTTATAGAATAAAATAGCAAATAAGTCAGTGAATTTACATCCGGGGTGTATAGTATTGAATCCATTTGTATACTATAAAGTGTGCCTTGGTGAATTATTTGCTAGTTTAAAACTAGACTACATAGAAAGTCAAATTTTTTAGCATCGTCTTCAAAATGTATATTTTTAGGTAGCTATGTGTTCGGAATTAACAGCTCGTAAAAATACCATTCGCGGCGTCTACTACGTCGAAAACTCCACCTTGAGAATTTAAATTTTTTTGATCTACTTTTGCTTATACACGCACAACTGGTAAATCCCACGAAACCACAACAAATTATTGCAATTGGCGTTTAATGAAAAAGGAGATCTGCTCTACTTGAGCAATTGCATTTTCATATCTATAACGTGATTAATTTTACGACAACAATCTGTGACGACACGAGCATAGAAATTCTTGCTTTTGTTTCGGTCAGTGTTAAGGATGTACCGAGAGATGGGGACATAATCCAGTGGCGTACTAGGGTATTTAACACCGAACCAATATAAAATGAAAATTACACAACTGCATGCGTGAATTTAGAGCAATAATGCCCGTTAGCATCGTTCACTTTAAGACAGTCTTCAAATTAATTAATCTTAAAAAGACTCAAACTATACCTTGTTTTTAAACTAGGAGGATCATTTTAAGAAACCTCACTTACACCACTAAAAGTTACTAGACTAAGAGGGTGTTCCGAAAGTCCTTCGTGTCTGTCTAAAAATATTACATGTGTATAGTTAAGATTATTTTTCAACCCTTATATGAATTTACCTTTTATTCAATTCATCCAAAACAATACGTAGCCGTTGATTTATCTTAAATAAAATATGATCTTTGTATAAGGAACAATGTTTTTAAGATATTGAAAAAAAACGCAACAAACCTCTTAACCAAAGACTTGCTAACCCGACTACGACTGCTGCATAGCTGACGTTAGTCAACGACATAATATCAGCAATTTTGTCGTTCTAACAGCGGTCGTTACGATACATGCGTTCAATTTTGTTTGTGGCTATTTGAAGAAGAAAGTATTATAATGTCACAGGTGTGAAACGTGCTTAAAATTCTCAAAAATCATATGTCATTGACAGATAACGTGCTTAAAATGGCGACTGTCAGACATGCGCACTCAGGAAATGAATTTGTAGAAACTATTGTGTATATTGGAATAAAATGAGAGAGCTTTTCCTCAATATATTTAATGACAAAATTGTAAAAACCGTATCTTTCAAATCTGACATAAAACAACATCAACAATAATAATAGATATTTAAAATATATGAGTAACCATGAGACCCATTTCCAACATCCTCCCACCTTGTGCGAAGAGGAAACTTTGCAGAACTTCTTATTTTCATTGATCATCATAACGTGAAGGTTTTCTAACTAATATAACTAATATAACTTTTGAACAGGTCTTATTAATTCGTGATGTGATAATTTAATCCTTGCGACTCTTGATACATTGTCTTTTCCTGGGTAAATTTCTAGAACTTTGGCTATCGGCCAATTCACTCTTTTCATATTATCTACTTCTAAAATTACAATGTGTCCTACTTGCAGATTAAAACTACTTTTCCTAAATCCATTGTTGATTAAATTTGACAAGTATTCTTTTCTGAATCTAGTTCGCATATCTTGTCTTATCTTCTGTAGGTATCCATATCTTTTCATCAAATGCTGTCTGTCGATAACATCTAGATCTGGTACCTCATTGCTGGGATTACTCTGTATAAAATGCGCTGGACTAAGTGGAATTAATTCTCCATTTTCCGAAACGTAAGTCAATGGTCTAGAATAGATTCGCAGTCACACAAAATAGTAGTAGAGGGAGGTTGCCTAAATCGTACCACTTTTTACAATTTATTTATTTTCTACCTTATATTAAATCCCTGTGTAAAAGCACCATAACCCTAAGAAGTATTGGTTATTTAGACAGGTTAATCTAATTTCTAGTCACTAATATTGTGGTAATTTGTGCAAGGTAATACACTTTTTGTCAAGTGATGCAATCGGTACGATTCAGGATACCAGTTGCCTAAATCGTACCACTTTTCACAATTTATTTATTTTCTACCTTATATTAAATCTCTGTGCAAAAGCACCATAACCCTAAGAAGTATTGGTTATTTAGACAGGTTAATCTAATTTTTAGTCACCAATATTGTGGTAATTTGTGCGGGGTAATACACTTTTTGTCAAGTGATGCAATCGGTACGATTTAGGAAACCATCAATTAGCTCCAAAACAGGAAATCGTTCACAATAACTTAGATAGCAACCGCACACGCACCAAACTTTGTCTCGCCACTACGACCAAGCACTAGTTGCTAGTAGCGCCGCACGAGCGCTGTAGTCACTTTATTTCTGATTAAAATTAAGGTGGTACGATTTAGGAGGCGGTACGACTTAGGCGACTCTCCTCTAAGCTCTTCATAATTTAGGTTTGATTTTACTGAATTTCGTCGTGACAGTTCTTTAATAGTTCTTTCGTGGTTTTAATAAACGCTCGTCGTAACAGAGCTCTTTCTTTCTTGTACCTTTCTTGATTTTCCATTTCACAACAGTAGAAGTCCTGTCACGGTCGCCAAAATGTAGAAACTATTGTGTATATTGGAATAAAATGAAAGAGCTTTTCCTCAATATATTTAATGACAAAATTGTAGAAACCGTATCTTTCAAATCTGACATAAAACAACATCAACAATAATAATATTTACAATGAGGGTTCTCGATTATTTACTTTTGGCTGCTAGTAGCAGCTCGTAGTGACTGAATTTCATTCGTTTATTACCGGGCGTGACGCCTAGTCTTACCTTCCCCTTGCCCCTCAAGCACATACCGAAAAGTATGAGCTTCAAGCCACGGACATGAAATATTTGACGTTTGTCCGGTTTGACGTTTATTTAAAGGTTAAGATTGTGCCGATTACGATTTAATACGATTTAAACCTTACTAAAAATATCCAAATATGCAAAATTTTATTATCAAAAACATTATAATTGAAAACCGTTCTTCTAACAACACAGGAAATTCATTGGCATTGGCACATGTCAGGTGGTTTTGAGGATCCTGAAAAATCGTGTTCGATTTGCTCAGAAGTCGTGACGACTGAGGCGTCACGCACAAGTGCTTGAAGCCCAAATAAACGAAAGCAACAAATATATGAGTAACCATGAGACCCATTTCCAACAGAATTGTAAGAGCTAGCACAAGCTTCGTTTCTTCTTGGGATGGTGTATTCTGTGCTTTAGTTGTAACTAAATGTCACATTATTGTGAACAAAATGTGAGGTTATCATAAGTAACTTATGTCAAATTGAATTATATGTACAAAAAAGCTACTGTATGCTTAAATTATTCTCTATTCTCACATTTGAGCACGAGCTAGAAGTCAACAGAAGTTTCGATATCGAGAAATACCATAATAATGTACTGTAATGTGAGTAAGACTTGATGAAGAAATATTTACAATAATAAAATTTTACCAGGAAAAACAAGAAAAAACAAGCATGGATCTTGTTTATCAAACTGAATAAATAATAAAAATATCACTTAACTTAGTTGGAATATAATACTTAGTTGAAAATAAAACAACATACGTGAAAAATATGTACCTAATAAAGATTGAGGTTATGATATTTTCATATAAACACAAAACTGACGAATATCGTTGTCAGTTGTATCAAAAAAGCTGTGTGAAACGGGCGGCAATTTAATCAATCACTAGGCTGAACAAAAGCCAACTTAAATTCAAATCGCTCCTCTTAGTTTAAAAACAAGGTATAGTCAAGGAGCCCTTAATATTAAGGTCCTGATTGGGTCGATTTAAATTCGACGTTTCAAATCACGGTTGACCTCTGTCAAAACTTCACTTTTATTTGACATCGCGTTGTATTGCGCTGATGTGAAAGTGTGATAAATGAAACATTGAACAAAATCGAGCTACCAATGAACATTTTCGAAGATGATTTAGATATCCTCGAAATAATAAACTTCCACTTCTCGACATCGCATTAATTAATGTAGACACAACTTAATGGAGAACATTGTAACTTCAGCAAGACTATAGCTTTATAAATAGCGACCCTAAAATCTTGAAATATACGCCTTGAGTGCTTTCAATAAAAAACGGTCGCAAAAAAATGGAAAATAGGAGCAAAGTAGAGTTGATTAAGTCGACTAAGATGTAGTTCTTTCAGTCTGTTGTCCATTTTATGTAATGTAATACCGATTCTGTTACCCTGTGAATTTTTTTGGTAAGCTATTTTATCAAAAAGATGCTATTATTATATACTATATACGGCTTTATGTCTTATATGGATGGGCTATTCTGGTTTTATAGTTTTTTTATGGACTGGAAAAGTGATCTCTTTTAGATGGGAAGTGCTAGAAAATATAACAATACTTTGAAGGGTGGAAAAGAGAATTTGAACAACAGATTTGAACCATACACAGGATGCCCTAAAAGCTTCTCATGAAAAACTGGAAAGATAATGAAGTAGAAATCATATATCAATAATGTGTGCCTCACTTCTTCAATAAATGAATTCAAAATTGTTTTTATTTGTACCATAAGCAATATAATATGTAAATAAAGAAATCAAGAATATAGAGAAAGGCTTATTGTTAATACCCCATGATAATAACAATAATATTAATAATTCAGCTAACATAATTTTTAAGAACTTGACAATACCGTATGTTAGGGGTTTGTCAGAAAGAATTAAGAAAATTGGTAATCAATTTAATATTCGAACCAGCTTCAAATCTAACAATACTTTGAGATCTATCTTGACAAAAACGAAACCAAAAAATGGAAAAACAATCTTCAAAAAATTGCATTTATCAGATATCTTGTGAATGCGACAAATTATATTTAGGTGAAACATCTAGAGTTCTTTAAGTCAGGTATTTGTAAATATGCTTGGAAAGACGGGCATAAAATTCAATGGGATTGGACAAAAATAATATTGAAAGAGCCCAATAATAAAAGACGAAAAATCAAAGAAAGTGCTTTAATACAACTAAATGCAGAAAAATGTGTAGCTAGTATTTCAGCCGCATGTAGTCAAATTTGATTACCAATGTTAGAAAGAGAAATTTCCAATAATCAATTACCTGCGTTATCAGGATAGCATCATAAGTTTTTATCCAGGTTCTCTTATGATTTATCATTGGAATAGTTGTTAATCGATACACACTTCAATACACAAAATCACCAAACTGGTTTGTACATATTTTGAAAACAAAAATGATCATACACAAAAAAGTAACAACAAACGCTTTTTATTAACAACATTTCCAAAATAAGCTAAAAAAAGCGCTATCCCAATAAAAACCGTTCCTGGAACGTGCACTTCACTGGATTCCATTTCTAGTAGACAATCATATCGTTAGAATGTCATAAAATAAAATATTTTATTTCACATTTCTCCAGAGGTGTGATCTACTATGAATGGACCTCAATAAAATTTGACAACAAAGTTTTGTAGTCTTAAACTTCAAAATATTATTGATTGTCTAGTTGTCATATTTTTTCGTTGTGTCAGATAGGGACCAAAAATTATTTTATTAATTTTATTTCTAGTTAGTCTGGACAACGGTAGCTGGAACGCTACCGAAACGTCGAAATAAAAAATAAAAAAGAATATTGTGGTTTGATTCCCAAAAGAATAAGAGAAAAAAGAATACAATTGAAGCTTTATTGTGTCCATAAGCCCAGAGGGTAAATATCAGCTCCAAAGAGTAGCTGCAAGCTATAGTATTAGGTAGAGATTTTTTAAAATGCTGGTATACCAAACCATCCAAAAAACATTACAAACCCTGCATTTCAAGTAATTCAACAATAAAGGGAAGGTATAACGACAATGGCCTTTCAGTCGCATAAATACGTTACGGCTAACAAATTACTTGTTTTCTGCACTACCCTAGAATTATTCCATATAATTTATTAGTGCCCCAAATTTTCCTTTTAACTACAAATATTTGCATAACTCCGAGCAAGTCCAATTAGTTTTAGATGCTGTGGTATTATTCGTGCTTTACACCTTTTAGTTTTCCATAGTATTGTGTAACATCTCTCAATTCCAACTAACATATTTAGGTTATTTACAATTGTCGTGTGGGTTAACACTACAAAACTGGTAATAAAGGGTAATAAAAACCGAATGGGATTCAACTGAATGTAACTATGTTACTAAGGATTCCAGGACACACTGGAATAGAAGGAAATGGAATAGCAGATAAACAAGCAAAGAAGGGGACTGAAATAGCTTTCTGGGGGCCTTAACCCTTTTGCGAAATCAGCCCCAATGTAATATTGGAAGAAATAGGTAAAGGTAAAAAGAAAAGATCTGACCATTGGAAAGATCTAGTAGGGCTTATACAATCAAAGACACATCTGGGTGACTACAACCTGTTGATCAAATGAATGCATAAGTCAAAGTAAAACTGCGCTAAGAGTTTTAACAGGGATCCTAACGGGACATTGTTGCCTAAATGGGCACCTGAAAAGGCCCAGAATATTGGAGGAAGAAGAATGCAGATTTCGTGGCATGGAAGAAAAAACCTCCATCCACATACTTTCCAACTGCACAGCCCCTCAGAATCCTAGAGCACAGCACCTGAGAGATTACGGGATAGATGAGGAACATCTACTTAAGTTGCAGCTTGCAGACATCCTAAAATTACTCCGGAAAATAGGACTTAAAGAGCTACTAGTTTCTGAGACTCTCCTCAGAAACTGAGTAGAAGTGAGGGGGCACAATAGATCTTTTAGGTCTCAGTGAATTTCACCCCAAATACATACATACATACAACTAAATGTTCTGGTAGTAGCAAGGATTTTTTTTTCAAAAGGAGCCGTCTCTTCGCCGGCACCACCTCAGCCTCCTGGACTTATTGTGGGTACTCCTAGTGTTCTTACCACAACCTATTCAGCCAATCCGTTCCCTGTATGAGCTTATACAGGTTCTTTGCTGGTTGGTTGTAGAAGTCTTCTGCTTCTCCTTTGTGGGAGAGTGTCCCGTAAGTAGACATGGGCTGTTAAGTAGACTTTGAATTCTAGATGGGATTCAAAGGATGAAATATAACTGAACGTTCTAGACAACAGAGGAGCTAGAGGGCAGCTGATATTTGGTAATTATACCAATAAACCAACCAAGCTTGTATCTGTTATCCTGACGGAAATTCAAGCTAGCAAAGTAACATCGAAAGGGGGTATAGAAGCCAGAAGATCCTCATACTCTCAAACAGCCAGACCTGGAAGAATAAGCATGTCACCAGATCTAGATTGCTCTAGGACTGCCCTAAGAAACTCCTTACCATGGTAAACCATAATTGAGTGACTCTTAAGTGTATCCCGGGGAAATAAAACGGCATACACCTTAGAAAAGCTAACCATCCAACCAACCAATCAATTATTCAAGCACACATATACCTCTATTAAGAAGACCGTCGTAGGAATGGTGCGCTCAAGACAGAATCTGAGATCTCATGCGAGCTAAATGGAAAATATTTTGGCAGATGTTGGAAAACTTGTTGCCAGGAACATATACGAGACAAGTTTGAGAAGATGCCCGGAGAATAGATTTTTTTTTTTTGTTACAACCAACTAATTCAAATCACTCGACTCAATATAAACAGAATTCAGATCACGAATGTCTTGAAAATCTATGACAGACGCTTCATATCAAGAAAATACGTTGTCATGTGGTTGTCATTCAATAAAAACAATGTGAATACAAGAATGATTCTTGCTGAAATAATGTGAGTATATTATTCTCACTATAAAATTGTTTTTATTGGCTAGAACGTATAGGAAAAATAGTAATTGAATATTTCTACTTCGAAAAATAATCTTCATATGTATGCCTATTTTGTCTCTCTTAATAAAACTCCATGTATAATCACAGTTTTTTAAAATATTTAGGCAACTTTCCTTTTTTTCTGACAACACTCACATTTTTCAAATAATTTTGTTCATTAACATAAACTGAATTTAAATTTGGGTGGGTTTGTGGTATTTTAGTCCCCCCAGTGACGACCTTGGTAAGGTCCACGCATTGTTGACCAAAAGACTTACGAGAGAGGGGTACCAAAAACCGTAGCTACAGTGGGAACAGGCCTCACCTATAAAAGTGAACTAGTGTAAGTAAATTCATAACAGTTTTTGAAGCCGCATCATGATTTCGAAGTGTATCATCGTTCTTGCGCTCGTCGCCCATGTGGTACTCGCCCGAACCACCGGTACTTCCGCTCAAAACGCCGTACATGAACCAGAAACGAAACACGAAGGTAGTTCTTATGTCAGTGATTTTCGGTATATGTACAAAGTGTATCAAGAATGTGCTGCAACTGATGTAATGTCTTGTTTGAAATTAAAATTAATTTCCGCATTGGATAGAGCTGCTAAATCGTACACCGAATTACCCTTATTGGAAGGAATTAAGTTTGTGAAAGATCCACAAGCTGCTCCCGCTGAAGAAGTTAAAACTGAAGCTGAAATAGAAGCGACCCTTCCCAGATCTTTGGACGAAAAAGAAAACGCACTCGATGGTATCATAGGTGATAGAGTTTCGAATTTCCTAGGATCTCACACATTACAGGTAAATTTAATATTTGAGAAATACTTCATTCAAAAATTCTTCTAAAATTTATGGTTTTTTTTTCAATATTTTTTTTTAATTCCAGATCAAACTTCCCAGTTCTTCCGAGCTTCAAGAAGAAGGTCGTGGTAAGAAGAAGAAGGGAAATCAAAGCCTCCTAATTCTGCCCCTAATTTTGGGCGGAACTCTAGTTCCTCTAGCGCTTGGTGCTTTGGCTCTTTTAGCTGGAAAGGCACTTATTGTATCAAAATTGGCGTTGGTACTCGCTGGAATTATTGGATTGAAGAAACTTCTTTCTGGACATAGTAGTGGAGATAATGGACACGTTGAAGTTTACAGCGCTGGACACTCTGGATGGGGAAGGTCGTACAATAAAGAAGAAGCTCAAAATTTAGCGTACCAAGCGTACGCTCCAAAAACGACATAATTAGTGCCTAACATAAATTATTTATTTTAATTTATTATTTTTGACTCAAATCTGTAAGACTTATTTAATTATAAATTATAATTTTGTTTTTAAGATATATTTTGTTTTCGTTAATTTTTTTTTATTTGTTCACAAAAGACATTAAAATTGAATAACTTGGTTCAGAGATGGAGCTGTTTTGGAATGGAAACTTTGGAAAGTTTTGTCAAAAATTCCGCATTTTGCAATATATTTATAATTTCTAGGGGTTTTGTTCAGATTTTACTTTTCGGAATTTCTTTATAATGAATCAAATGAATTAAGGAATGAAATTAAAAAACATTAGCGGTGGGAACAGGATAATGAGAAAATATGTCTCATTGGAAATGTGGTTTTATTATTTTTAATTTTAACAAATATTTGAACCAATGTTTCTTGCAACCTTTTCAGAAAATGATGAGAAATAAAAAAGGCAGACTAAAGACATGCATAATGTGGCTTTGAGATTTAAATTTCGACTACATTTTGTGAATACTCGGTATGGAAAACAGGGTTGTTTGACAAGTAATATATTATGCAAATCTATGCATGTCAAACAAAAGGTGCTGGGTAATGCAGATTTATATGCATAGATGAAATACTTTGTGAATCAACGAATTATGATAGTCACTAAGAGGCAGAAAAAACTGTGTTTGATTTTTAGTACGTTGAAAGAATAGCTGGGGCAGGGCAAATATAAACCGGGTGGTTCACCACTCATAACAGTTGATAATTTTAGGATCAAAATTGCTTTTTCTATGAAGTAAAAGCGGAAAATACAAGATGTAAGTATGTCCTTTCTTAAAATTTCAATTATTTTTCATAACCTTCAATATAAAAGTAATTATTACTAGGTATAGCTTGTTATTTTGTGGAACAAAATTTAAAAAATCCGGTAAAATGACCGAAGAGACTATGGCACGAGCTGAGGTAGTAAAAGTAAAATATATAATACTAGGGTGAGTATCTAATAAAGCAGCATTTGTGGTTATTTACTCTAGTTCCTCTGGTGCTTGGTGGTGCTTTGGCTCTTTTAGCTTAAAATGCACTTATTGTCTCAATTAAATACTACTTTGGAAGAATCATTTAAAATAGATTCCAAGAAATTACGTTACTTTAGCCACGAGGTCCTTGAGGCACGAGTGGAGCGAAATAAAACGAGTGCCTTATGAAACGAGTGACCAAAGAAATTTTTGACACTAGGTGCTTTCCATACTTTTTCTACGCCCTTTTGAAATAAAACATATATTATTTTAATTATATTCACAACATGACAGACAGTGAGGTGTTATTGAAAAATAAAATGACACAGAATTACAGAATTGTCACAGAATATTGAATATAAATTACAGAAGATATGTAAATCCTTTTTATAAAAAATCATAGAAGCAATATTGTGCACGTACTGCACTTGACTTGTAAAAAGTAAACCAGTACGTCTGATAATGATCGTCTTGCCGAGTCTACTGTAAAAATTGATTCGCACTAACAAGTTCAATTTTAAGTCATGCAACCTTTTGCAATCATGCATTTGGCGATTTGATTACTAATTAGAGTGTTGGTATACAGCGCGACACAATTTAAATCAATAAATATGAAAAAAAAATTGCAAAAAAGTAACTTATTTCAAACAGTAGCTCCACGTTCTGGAATTTTAAGGGTTCAAAGCATGACACGTGAAATTCATTTAAAAACTTATTATTCTGACAGATTTCAGATATGCTTGAATCAGAGTAAAATACTTAGAATGGAGCAGTTCAGTCCTTGTTCAGTCTAAGGTCAGTGAGGCCAACAAAAAGTGGTTTTTTTTCTGATAAAAATGACAGTTAAGGTCTACCATACAAAACATAAGATTTTTGCATGTTTTTTATCATTCCAAACATCCTTATTGCTTTTTTAAAATAATGAATACAACCCCGAAGCGTATATCTTGAAATTTAAATTAACTTTTTAACTGAATACTCAACATATCGGTGGCCAATAATCCTAGGAACGTTTCATTTCTGTTATTCTGTCACTCGTTATATCAAATGTCAGTTATATTTATTTTTGTTGATGTTCGTTTAATTGTGTATGTCCATTTTCGATTAGATTTTTGTAGCATTTCTAGTTAGTTGTATCTCTATTCTTCTAATTACTTTTTCCACTGACATCTGACACAACTAGTGACAGATAACAGAAATGAAATGGTGACATGCCAAGAGTTCCTAAAATTATTGGCCACCGATATGTTGAGTATTTAGCTAAAAAGTCATTTTAAACTTCAAAATATCCCTCATCCGTTCTAAACTAGACTACGTCAGTTTTATTTACATGTCAGCCTCCAAATCCACCATCGTCTCACTGAACTCTATTCACAATACAGCTCTTCGACTCTCTCTTGGTGCCTTTCGTTCTAGTCCAGCTGCTAGTCTATACTGTGAAGCAAATGAGCCACCCCTGTTCCTAAGATGTCAATCCCTCCTCCTTTCATACGCTGCTTAAACATCTTGTAACCCTTCTAACCCTGTTTACTCTTTGTTCACATCAATATCTCAACATCATCCTTCCAACACTACTTTCAAACGTAGCGTGGAATCTTCTTTTCCCATTACTTGTGAATACCGACCTTTCAATAACCACTCCGCTCCCCCAACCTCATGTCCTCCTTGGACTAAACAAATTCCTCTATTCAATACCTCCCTTACCAAGTTCAATAAACATGAATCGTCTAACATACTTGAATAAAGAAAGCATTTTTGGAAATATTAGAAAAAACACCATATGATGTAGTTCTCTCACAGACGCCTCAAAAACTTCTTTTGGTGTTGGCTGCTCCGTCACAACCAACCACGAACTAATAGGTTCCTATCGGTTGCCCTCAACATGTAGCGTCCACACTGGTGAGTTGTATAGCATCTTCCAAGCTTTCAAGCAAATCTCTTCTCTCTCTTCTCCTGTCAAGCGCGTCACCATTTGTACCGATTCACTTTGCTCAATTAATTCACTCAATACTATCCTTACTGACCATCCCTCAGTTCAAAACATCCATGACATCTACCAAACCCTCTCAATTCGTGATGTAACAGTTTGTCTGATCTGGCTCCCATCTCAGATTGGAATTACTGGCAATGAAAACGCTGACCACCATGCTAAAGAAGATTCTCCTTGCATCATCACAACAACGTTCCAGCTCCCAGATGACATGAAACTATTATTCAAAAAGTCCGTCAAAGAGTCCTGGCAAAATTTCTGGCACTACAGCAAAACAGCCCTTTACGATATAAAACCATTAATCGGCTGTCTCTTCCTCGATTTGTTAACCAGGAGAGAAGCTGCTGTCATTAGACGATTGCGAATCAACCATACCAGATACACGCATGGTTACTTGATGTCTTTTGAAAACCTTCCCGTCTGCCGTCACTGCAATAGTGCTTTAATCGTTAAACATATTCTCACCGACTGCCAGGAATACACCATTACATATAAGCGCCTAGACCTAAGACCAAACCTGAGAGAGCTTTTAAACTGCACCGCTGAATTCCCAAAGACATTGAAATTCCTTAAAACAACTAACATCTACCACAAAATATAAACTAGATTGATATTTTACCAAGAATTTTACATATTTTATGTTTTAAGATAGTTTATGTATTTATATATGTCTTTTTGTCTTTTGTATAGTGCCAATGGTCATAGTTGTCGAGGCACTTAAGTTCTAATAAAATACAAATTTCCAAATATACGCTTCGGGGGTGTATTCAATATTTTAATAAAGCAATATAGATGTTCGCAATGATAAAAAACATGCAAAAATCTCATGTTTCGGATGGTGGACCTTAACTGTCATTCTTGTCAGAAAAAACCACTTTTTGTTGGCCATACTGACCTTATTCTCAACTCCTCTATTAAGCTCGTTCTCAATCCATCCCTTATTTCATGAAACTTGTTATTTGTATTTTAGAAAACAATGAATCAAATGAAACTTAATTAGAGGCTAAAATACTAAATGACCACTTTTCAAAAGTGTCTCAGTGAATAAACACGATCGCGATCATCCAGGTCACTATACTAGCAATTTTATTTCTGTTACGCCGTTAAACTTGTCAGCATAGATTTTTGAAATACTTGTAATCAAGGTCCTTACTTGTGTTGATAAAACCAGGACGTCGAAGTCTTTTGCACACAGTTTGTTAAGAACAGTGCGTGAGGACATTTCCAAATATGAAAAGAATTATTAT
>CAJUYH010003713.1:1855-30755 GCA_910591685.1 Galerucella tenella | reverse complement strand
CGAGTGAGAAAAAAAATAGATAATAACATTGGCGTTGTGGGGCAAAAAGGAGTTTTATCAGTAAATCCAATTTGTCTTCAATCAACAGTTAACTGCTCGATTGCATGTGACCTTAATATTGCGGATATTGCAGGGGTTTTTTTTTCCTTTCATTACTCACTTTGTATTTTCAATTTAATGTTTTTTTCATTTAAAAAATAGAAAAAAATTTTTATACATGAAAAAATATGTTTCTCTACATCAGAATTGAAAGAGATAAAATGGAAATTGTGACTGCTGATAGAACCCAAAAAAGCGACAATAGAATTCGTGTCGCACCATCTATTGATAGAGATAAAAAAATTCATATTTACATTGTTATAATTGTAAAATAGAATGACAATTAATAAATATTATTTACAAACTTTTACAGTGGGTTAGATCGAGTTGATTTGCATTTTGATGGCATCTGCAGACTCCCTTGAAACAATCGACCAATGGCGGATCCGATGTAACATAACACTCTCCGATATTTTCGCAAGTTTCACCCAAAACTAAAAATAAAAAGCAATTAATATTGATAACATTTGTTGAGTAAATAGTTTCACTATGAAATATTTTTTTTTATATTTGTTTAATTTTTACACTCACCGCGTCGATTAAAACATTTTCCATAATTATAATGATATGGAGTATTACAAATACAAGTTCCAATCGGTGAATACGATCCAAGTAAACAAAATGAATTGGAATCAGTGGCATTACATTGAACACTGTTATTGCACAGTTCACCATATTTACGAACTTGAATGAAAAAAATTGTAACATCAATGTTTTATATTTTAATAAATTTTTAATAATCAATTATAGCTGTATAGTTAATCAATTTTCTCACTTGGAAGACACAAACCCGACGATTGTGCAACATATTTATGTGAGCATGTACAAGTTCCATTAATGCAACGTGAATTTTCTGTTTCACAACTCACAGATTCATTGCACGATGTTCTTAAACCCGGAATACACATCCCCGACTGTTCAAAATAATTTTCCACACATGCACAAATATTATTTATACAATTTGTGTTTAGAAATGATCCACAGTCCGCAAGTTCAGTGCACGAATCGCCAATAGCTTGAGAAAATGTCATTCGTATTGAAATATAAAGAGGAATATTATTTTTGATTATAAATACCTTTTACATCATCAACGCAGGATTTTTTCCCATTTAAATGAGTTCCCGCAGGACATACACAAGTTTTATTCACACACTTTAAATCCATTTGTCTTGCACTATCAAAACAATCCTTATCAACATTACACGATTCGCCTGGTCGTTTATTAGCCCAACAAAATAATTCTTCATCAATAAAATGTGAATTTTCATTGCAAACACATGAACGTTTGTCTTTGCAAAATGCATCAGGACCAAATATATAGCATTGTTCATTTAGTAAACACGATGTATTGAATTTTGTTGTTGCTTTTTTACATAAACGATTGTTTATAGGAGCATATACACTCTTACAACTCCAAGTATGATTGAAACACTCTGAATATTTGATAAAAGCTGTTTCATTGCTGCTACACGATTCCCCAATCTCTGTTTGATGATAATTTATTGAATCAAATATTAATTAGCCGAAGAAAAATAATAGAATATTTGATGAGTTTTATTTCTTTATTTACCTGCGACACATCTTGTCTCTTTTTCAGAATAAAAATGTGCACGTTCACAAACCAATTTGTCATTTATATGATGCGATATTGCAGGGAACCTACCTAAAAGAAAAGTAACGCATTAATAAATACGTGCAGGAGTGAATTATGAATTTAAATCATTTTTACCATTGACATGACGATGTTCTGCGTTGACTTTGAATATTTCTTTATCGTAATAAAATTTTTTTGATGAATTCATATCTAATCTTGGAACACATCCCACAGTTTTATTACACATATGATATTGATTTTTATCAAAAACACAATCGAGATCAATCGCACAACTGTCGCCCACTTCTGTAAATTAAATTTAAAAAGTTTCCAAAAAATTTTATCTTTAAATTCTTTATTATATTGTTGTTATTTTTTTTTATACAAAATACTTTGAGCTTTGCGTCGACACGAGCGATATTCACGTTGATAATATCCATCACTGCATTGACAAATATTATTTTTACATGTGGCAGCTGCAATATCAAAATTAACGTAACATTCATTCGATGAATTGCATATTTCACCAAGATTTGATGATTTCCAACATCGACCGTGTAAATAATGATATTTCATTTTACAAACACAAATTCCATTCTCACAGCTGCCACCAGGATATAAAAATGCCGAACATTGTTGTGATTCCTCGCAAGAGTCCGTTAAACCTGTAGCGACTTTGAAATAAATTTGCCCATCACTTTTTAGTAATTCATAATATTTTTTTATTTCAATTATTTTATTAGTTTATATAGCGTACTTTTAAGACATTTTGTTTTATCGCCACTGTGAATAAATCCGTCGTTACAATCACCATTATTCTTCACATACATACCGTCATTTACAAAGCAATCATTATTTGAACTTACACAAGATGGCAAATCTAAAATAATATAATATACGTATAGTATAATATACGCCTTAATAGCAATATAGAAAATTGGAAAGAAAAAAAACTGTTTCTAAAATGATAGAAAAAAAAAGCTGGTGAAACATAAAATTGACATGTTGCGTGTGTGTATATTGTGATATACAATATATATAATATTGTGTGCGTGTTTAAGAATCATATTTTTATCATGTGGCGAATGATAAATGGTGATGAGTGAAGGAGGAGACGAAAGGAGAACGAATTCACCAAGCCGAAGATGTAAAGAAAAAGCGGAAATTTACGTGTAACTGAAGTTGATGAAAAATTAACGATAAAATACAGAATAAACGAAATTGTGGACAGCAACATCTTGTTACAATTACTAATGTCAAACTGATACATATGTTTTTTTTTTGTTCATTTTTCAGGTGATATCATGAAGATATTTAGATTGATTAGGTGTTGTATGAATTTACAGGAGATAAAGAAATACCAAGAGATATGAAAATCATTTTTTTCTAATACTCATTCGTTGATAGTTGTGTTACAGAATAAATGTCTGTATCATTGTATTTGATTAATCTATATATAACAATAAATATATCACGTCACCTATAGCAATAACAGGAAGACATAGATATATACAAAATGTCCGATCGTAAAACAATTGTACTAATGCAATAAATTTGTAAAAGCACTTTCGTGCTTGGTCTGAATTACACCAAAAAATACAAACACCTTTCCCTTGACATACATGAATTATATTTCGCATTCAAGTGACGAATGAATAATAAAACAACACAATATATATATATATATATATAAATATATATATAAATATATATATATATATAAATAAATTCATTATATTGTTACGAAAGCATGTAAAAATTATTACGACGATAAAAAAAATTTAATAGGATGTTCTTTCTTGCTTTACTACGACTCAATAATTAATTTTTACAAATGAACTTTTATAAGCCCCATGATACATTCAAATGTAAACATCATATTTCCATAAAATTTATGTGATCAATAATTACAATAATTGTTGCCTTCTATACAATAATGCACTTGTAATACACACGTAACAAGACCAAAATTTATCTTGTATTTTTTTGTTTCCTCCAATTTTAAGAACATAAGAATATCAAATTAAATTAATTTTTCTTTATAATTCTGTATATTTCATTAAAATATTGATAATTATTACAAAGTGATTTACGTTATTGGCCAGACATTACGATTCATAATATAGTGGCTTGTAGTGTGGACAAAAATATACCATATTCTATTAAAGTAAAAAATAAGTTTTAGTGTGGAGGGGACTAAGGACGAACAAGTAAGGGAGAGTTGGTGGTAGCGAAAGCTTAAAAGGCTTTCTCATGTCACGCTAACACGCAGTCGAAACGGAGCCAGTGAATGACTGCAAAATAACTTCAGTACTTGAAATCTACAATAATAAATACTAAGACGAATATAAAAGGACATTTGTGATTAGTGTTGATCGAAATTAAAGCAAAATTAAATTAAATTTTTGTTCTATTTCTGCACAATATTATACTTGTGAGAAAATGACGAAGATAAGTTTAAAATTTTTCGTGCGATTAGTTTGCGTAATTTTATTAGTATCATTGCCATTATCAACGAGTGCATTGACAACGTTCGGTAAAACAAGCCCACAAAATCAAAATCCACCGCCGCCACCCACACCAGGTAAAATAAACACAACTCAATTTATTGCAAAAGTCAAGAGCAATAACATAAAATTAAATGACAATATTCCATGTTAATTAATTGAAAAAAAAAAAAAAAATTAATAAATAAAATCTCAATTCCTTTCTACAATATGTTGTTGTTTCTATTTATAATATATCTAATGTCATTTCAGTAATGGGTTACTTCAACTAATTTATTTTTCACTTATATTTATTATTGTAGATTGCAATAAAAAAAACAACGATAAAACGTTTTTTTATAGCAATGGATACTATAACGAGTAGAACTGCTTTTGAAATTGGTCGTTTAACTAGCATGGGGCGGAGTGGTGGTCGACCCGTCGTGAAGACTGGCGACGTAGGACATAGCTGTAAATAGTTTTGCACAGAACAAATAGCTAATGAAAAGAAAAAAAAAAACAAAACAATAAAACGAGAAATAATGATAATGAAAAATAAAATAAAATAAAACAATAATAGCAAAATAAAGCAAAAAATTATTGCCCACACGCTTGCACAATTCAATTTATATTTCAATATAGAAATAAATAGCAATATAATTAATATTGTCCTATCCCCGAAATTATTCATTTATCTATATATAAAAAATCATATATACATATATACTCAAACTTTTTTGCTGAAAACGTCGCGTGATAAAAGTCGCGTAGATGTATCATGATAAGAAGCATTAAGAGAACGAGCAAGAGAACATGGAAGAAATTACCAAGTAACAAAGAAGGCCATGAAAGAAAAGAGAAATTAATGCCTTTATATATATGTGAGTGTGTGTGTGTGTGTGTGTGGGTGGGTGTATGTATGCATTTGACGAGAAAAAAATTTTCCCAGATCGATATCGAATAACATTATTCATTAAATTACACGGCATGATAATACAGTAAAAACCCATTCAAAAATACATCCTTTGATTAATTTAATCGTGGTAAAAGTGATTTCGCCTCATATATATATTTATTTACTTACGCAGGAGATTCGCTTCATTCCATTTATCACGTCAAGGTTGTTTAGATTGTTGTTTTTGTATTATTATTTATCTTGCATATTTCCTTCGCATCTGTAATATAAATATTCAATTGCTTAATTCAATAAGTCACATTTTCATCATTGTATATAACAATTATATTGTATTATTCATGTCTTGATACCATTTTTTGTATTATTCTGCAGTTGGAAAAGCAAGGGAGTGTAAAATAGAGACAGATTGCAGCGCAATACAGAATACAACATGTATGGCTGATCCGCGCGATGGTAAAACACGTTGTCTTTGTGGTGATTATTCTGCGCCAATAAATGGATTGTGCACAAACAAATACAAAGGTATACGAATATATTAAATATACATTTTAATTGTGTTGATATTCCTGACGATTTCTCAATCATTATAATGTAATGTGCTGTGTTTAATTTTTTTTTGTTTTTAGCTGTACGTGCGTCATGTAATGACAATGAAGAGTGCGGTGAAGGGGCGCAATGCATTGAGAATAATAATAATACCGTGGCAGGAAAACGATGTCAATGCATGGATGGATATTACGAGGACAATTATAAATGCAATGGTAAATAAAAATGAAAAATAGCAATTGAAATTAAGAAAATTATTTAATAACTATGTGATATATTCAATTTTTATTTTTTTTTCCTACTTGGGTTTTAGGAAGTATATCATTATTGACAAATCCATTTGTCATTGTACTGAGTCTCGCATTGATGATCCTAAAGACAATTACATACTCCTAAATTGCTCCGAGTAAACAAATAAAGAGAAAAAGTCATCGGGTTCGAGAGAAAAGAAAAAAAAAACAAACAAAAATTTAATTGAATCACAAGAAATAAATTTTCTTCTTTCATTTTCTCTATCTTTATTTTCAGCGAATATGAATGCTTGAATTTCGTATCTATTTATTAATTATTAATGAAATATCAAGTAGCGCTTATTTATATCTTTCTAATATATCAATTTATTGTAATAATAGACATCGTATTTATGTATGATTGATAGAAATTATTAATAATTGTATTTTATAATGTTTGTATGTTTAAAACAAAAATAATTCTATAAAGCTTTTAAGTGTTTGCATTCAAGAACAACATAAATGTTTAATAACACTCGCCATCAACTATGCGATGAAAAAAATGAAAGAAAAAGAAAAATTTTCGATGCACTTTATTCCAAATAAATATTTTTTTTCCCCACCTTATTTTTCTACTTTCCATTTGTATTTTCAGATAATTCTTTTTTTTTTAAGACAAGATTCGTCACTAATTGTCCAATTTCACCACCAAATTTCATTACCGGAGTTTGTAGAGTGCACAAAACATCAAAATCTGAAATAAAAAGTTATATAAATTATTCCTTTACTGTCTCAAATTGAATATTATATGTAAAATTAAATAAAAATGGAGTATTTACCGAATTTAAAATTTTGAATTAATTCATCTTTTGTCCAATTGCATGAAGATATAATTAAATATCCATTTGGTAACAATAATTTATGAACATTTTTTATATAACGTGTGCGTTGCCCCTGACGATTTTCCGGATTCAAACTGATGGCATCATAAGTACCTTTATCATGAACTAATTTACAATTCATCGACATTTCATCATTATCCATATTTAATATATCAAATATCTTTAGTTGAATTGTCATTGGATCAATATCATTGTCTTTCAACACTGCGTTGGCAAGTTCAATTGCTTTTGGTGCATAATCAACACCTAATAAATTTTTAAAACCTCTTTTTGCTAATTGTACCAATGTCCATCCATTGCCACAACCCAAATCAATTATTTTATCGTCTCTTTTAATATCTAAATTCTCACTAATATACCTGTTAAATATATAAATATAAATCACTGACAATAAAAATATTATTGTATAACTTGACCAAATAATTTGAGGTTACAAAATATATTTCAATTTACTTTATCACTTTCTGTGCATTATTTCTTCCAAACCAAACTTCACCAATGTCACCATAATCCTCAAAGTTATTCATTTCTTCACTGTACACCTTTTCCCAACTGCAATAAATGAATTAAATATCATTGTTCATACAATTGTTTATTGAAGTACTGAACAATAATGGGTTTTAAGTTACTTACTAATCAAATGTCCCTAATTCCGATGGGTTCAAATCTCCACATAATTCCTCACTCATTTTATTAACTTTCAATTGTTATATATACAGGTATACACACATAAATATATATTAATGTTTTATTTTAAAATGAGGTTTATAGACATTCCAAATGGTTTCAGTCACAACCAAAAAGTGGGCAGCCGGGAAAAGTGTTTGAATGAACGAAAATCTGCAGTACCTTCCATTGTCTGGATAAGCCCAAGAATTTGTTTATAACCTCAAATATAATTTAAACGGGTGTTATATATCGTATTTTAGGTTATGTTTGCGTGTTTCAGTGGATGGTGAAATGCACAGATTTCTTATATAAATAAAAACATTTGAATACAGTTATTAAATAAAATTGTAACATTCATCATGTGTATACGATTAATAATTCACAATAAAAAATCAATCTATGATGACATTCTTGTGTCAAACAATTGTTTAACCAATAATCGGACAGATGTAACATCTAATTCATATCCAATTGTCACAGTGCGATTGAACAATAAAGGTTTTAATGCATATTTAATTTCGGCATATGTTAAAACAATGAAAATTTCATTGTTTTATCGTCAATCAGCAATTAAACCACTAAAAGTATTAATAAATGATTACAATATATCGGATAAGTCACAACCTGTCATATTTTTGAAGTTAATAATGCCGAAAAAACAATTTTTAGATTATAAATGGTAAATATTTGTGTTAAATAATGGAAAAAAAAATTAATCATAACAATTAATCATTAAATGCTGCACTGACTTTATTATTATCATTCATATTTAAGGAGTGGAAAAATGAAATTAATGGCTTTGGAGCGACGTGAAATTGTTCATGCAATGTCGTGGTTGTCAACATTGGGTGGTGCATTTTCAGCTATGGGTGAACAATTTGATCGCTGTGTAAGATATTTCCAATTTAAACAATTATTCATATTAATATTTACTAAATAATGAAAAAATATTTATCAATGGATAACGTTATTTTTTTTTTTGCAGGCGAAAATAGCAGGAAAAATATCAATTGAACAATTTAAATTGTCATTACATTTGGGTGATCCATTGCTGGTTGCGCGGTGTCATTTGTACGCGATATTGAGTTTAATTCAACAGGGTAATTTCGAATTACCACGAAAGATAATACCAAAAATATATAAATTCGCAATTAATTCTAAAGATAAACATTTGTCAAGAATGTGCCAAGGTATTTGGGCTAAATTGAAATATGCCATTGAAATTAATAAATGCCAATATCTAACAGACAAAAATACAAACCGGTATATTAAATAATAAATGATAATTAATGTAAGTAGAAAAATTAATTGTTATATTCATTCCGGTAATTTCAAAGTATTTTAATAAATTTTCTCTTGGTGTTTCCATTAATTTATTTCAACTGATTCACACATACTAATTATCAATCTATTATTTCTGTTTATATATACATATACAATTTAATATTCAATTATGATTAATATTGACAATAACGATACATAAAAAATCACCGGAAAATTTATTACTTAAAATTTTCGGCTGTGTAATCGCGCAGAGAACATAATAATTTTTAATGATTTCTTCACGATTCTGCATCACCCGGTGTTGATGACTCTTCAACCTTTGATTCCAATGAAAATGGCGGGATTCGACAATCAAATGTATATCCATCTTCTCGCTCCATCCTAAACGTTCCCCTAATATCAAATGAAAAAAAAAAAAAAAAATGGATTTAAAAAACTTTCAGTTTGGCGGGAGATATTAGCGATTTATTTACCACATGTGACCACTGGGCGCTTGTAAGCTCACATGACTGCTGTATTGAAATGCCGGTAATGTATTGGACAAAACGGGTTCTTGACCCACAACACCACGACCTCTAACAGTCTCCAATGTTCCAGATAAACTGAAAATCCTCCAATGTCGTTCACGCAATTGAACACCGAGTTTCCCCATATTTTCAAGTCGAATGCAATAACGCCACTGTGAATTAATTAATTGAATGAAATTTGGATGACCAACAATGAAAAAATCTGAAATAATGATTACCCAATATACTGAAGTTGTCTGCGTTTCACGGCAACCCATATAGAATGGTATCACAGTGACTCGAACTTGCTCCGTTGTCTCTTTATGAACATCCGAAAGCTCCAACCAAGGATGATTTTTTTCCTGCCACGCGCGTAATGTTTCTTGTGCAGTAAATGGCGGTTCTCTATTTGGATGAAACGACAAGAATTTATCAAACAATTCATGTTGCAATGCTGATTTATCGGTAGTTGAATACGGTAAAATGTCTTCATGTGCGACATAATCCAATCCTGGTATTGCATATAAACTTCTGCTGCTTTCATTGTTGCCCAAAAATGTTACAGCTTCTGTTTGCGCCCTCTAAAAAAAAAAATTATTTATTACGTTAAAATGATTCAATAGGTGTCAATTTAATATTAATGGTTGGTTATATATCAAATACATACAATAAATGGACAGTCGCGTTGGTCAATTAACACTTGATAAAATGTATGAGTTTGTCCTTTCACCTCTTTTTCCACACTATTTAAATTCATTGTCTCATTTCTAACAGTGAGATATCAAGTAAATGAGTGTATAATTTTAGTTGATTTTTGCTTCATGAAATATTATTACTTACTCTTTTTTTTTATTTGGTATATCGCGATCGTAAACGCGCGCAAGCCATGGAAATAAAATAACACCGCGATAACCAAATACACGGTGTAATATCAATTGTCCTGTTTCATATTTACCTTGGAGTTTTGGTGTACTCAATTTTCCAACCTCAGCTAACCTAAAAACAGCAATACAACAATATTTATAATTCATTATGAAATACATATATGTAGTTCACAATTATTGAGGTTAAATACACAATTATCTCGACAAGTTCATGTTTAATTAAGGTTATTGTTAATGTTAATTAATTTTTTACCTTATATATTTAGCTGTTTGGATTTTCGAAAATGTAAATTTTGCTTCAAGAAGTGTACTTCGCAGTTTTCTACCTGAACACAATCGCATAAATTCCATAATCAATTGTTTTACAATGAATTATTTTGGAGAATCAAACGAGCCCAATTTATATCAACTTTAATAAGTCTGAGAATGAAAATACCAAATACAGTTTTCTATATTAAGCGTTTTTGTTTGGTTATCAATTATTATACATCATAAAATATTAAATGTATTACAAACGTTGTTTATTTGTTTTTTATTGGTGACAGTAAACGTGTGTAAATAATATTACATGGCAACAATGTAAATATATTTAAATAAATCGAATATAATATGAACTTTGAAAATTATTCACACATGTATATATTTTATTAATGCGCAAATTCAAAATATATAGATTTGTTTTGTGTTTGATATAATCACAAACCGGCTGGAAGATACCTTGGGATTTTATTCACTCTCTCACTATATCTACATTTGCCAAATCAATGTTTTTAAACCTAAATTTGCTTTACCATACGCACTCGCGACAAACAATTTCTTCTATATAGAGAGTCGATGTGAGAGCAACTCTCCAATCTGCTTTATAGCACGATGATAATGACGCTAAAACTTCGATTCATTGACAATTTTGAGGTTAGTGCTGGCAATCTCGGAATCATGGGAATATTGTGCATTTTCAACGTGTACAAATTGCAAAACAAAGCATGTTGTATATAAAAAAAGAAATAATTGTCGATATCAAGGGCAAAAAGCAATTACAAGATTACAAATATATTTATTTGTATTAATGTATAATTGTGACTTGTATGAATTTTAATAACAATAATACTAATAATATAATCACGAATAAATTATACAGAGTCAGAAGAGTCAAGTGTATATAAAAATAGTTATACAGCGATAGTAGAATAGAAAAAAAAAAAACGAAAAAAGCACTGGAGAAACAGCCTATGCTGAAACGAATATGCGATATTCCAAAGAGTATATCATAAATAAATTAACCAAAGACTTGGATGCTTCATATGTCGTGAGTAACATTAAAAAAAAACATAAATTACTGTTATGAAATTGCTATAAGGAAAAAATAATAATTTTACTTAACCTAGAAATTAAATGAAAAAGCCTAATATATATACTTACATGATTTATTATTAAATAACAATATAAATAAAAATATAATATAGCAAATATCTATTATTTCATTTTTATCTCACTTTATTGCAGACATAAAAATAATTTATTTGAGATAAAATAAATCAAACAAAAATTATATATATATATATATATATATATATATATATTGTAGATCAACTTTGCAATATTTGTTGTTGACGTGGCAAAGTGAAAATTAAAGAATTCGAGAATAAAGTGCCGGGGAGTGAGAATAAAATATGGAGAAATTGATAAATATGGGTTTAATTATTGGCATTGCATTATTTTTACGATGCTGCATAACTTTTCATCCATATAGTGGTGAAAAAACACCACCAATGTTTGGCGATTATGAAGCACAACGTCATTGGCAAGAGATAACATTTAATTTACCAATTGAAAGTTGGTATCTAAATACAAGTGATAATAATTTGGAATATTGGGGATTGGATTATCCACCATTAACAGCATATCACAGTTTAATAATTGGCATTGTTGCAAATAAAATAGATGCGGAATATATTAAATTATTTGAATCGCGCGGTTACGAATCCGAAGAACACAAATTATTTATGCGATTAACAGTAATAATATCCGATTTATTTGTCCATTTAATACCAATGATAATATTTTATTTAAATATATCGAATGAAATAGCGGCAAATGACGATACAAAACAACGTGGAAGTAATTCGTTCCTCTGCTTAAATAATTTTGAGCGGTTATGTATCAGTGGGTTAATTTATCCAGGAATTATTTTAATTGATCACGGACATTTTCAATACAATTGTGTGTCATTAGGATTTTTTTTACTTGCCTGTACAACAATTAATCGCGGATACTTCTCAATAGCCTCATTTTTCTTTGTATTGGCTTTAAATTATAAGCATATGGAATTGTATCATGCCATACCTTTTTTTGTCTATATATTGGGTCATTGTTTGTTGAATTGTCGGAGAAAATCATTTTATTCAGGATTAAACATGTTTCTTCGCGTTTCATTAACGGTTTCCATCACATTTATCGCTATATGGGCGCCGTTTTGGATTAAAAAACCCACAGTTGTTTTTGATGTTGTCAAAAGATTGTTTCCAATTAAACGCGGTATATTTGAGGACAAAGTCGCAAACATTTGGTGTTTAATAAATATTTTTATAAAGTTGCGCCATCATTTTTCCAATTTTCAACTGGTTAACATTTGCTTATTAATAACGTCAATTTCAATATTACCGTCGTCAATAGATTTATTGTTGAATCCATTGAAGAAAAAATTTTTCCTATCATTGATTAATATTTCAATGAATTTCTATCTATTTTCATTTCAAGTTCATGAAAAATCCATTTTATTGGTCGCCACAGCAGTTCTCTTATATTATCATCACGAGCCATTTATATGCTTTTGGTTTTTATTTATATCAATATTTAGTATATTGCCATTATTAATTAAAGATGGATTATTTATTGGTTATTTTGGTTTAATGATTTTATATTTTGTTTCGATGCATTTAATGTGGCGAAATTATTTTTTTTCACTGTCAATTGTCAATAATAAATTCCGATTTATTATTAAATTTTGTTTCTACAGTTCAATTGTTGGAATTATACTGCTGTCATTCGCGAGTATTTGTTTAAAACCACCGAAACATTATCCCGATTTATTTCCACTTTTTGTTGCAATTTATTCCTGCATTCACTTTATTTTATTTGCAATTTATTTTCATTTACAACAAATTTTCTTTATACCCAATTCAACTGTGAACAAATTCAAATTACATTGATAATTAATTGATTGAATAAATACTTGAGACATATATAAATCAATGAATATAAAGAAAAAAAAAAAAAATATTGTAAGACACATAAAAATTTTAATAATTACCGTTTCCTCATAAAATAATGTGAATAAATTTTTTTTTTTTTACAATTTCTTCGTGTCTATTTCCTTCATTTATACTCACATCTTCCATTATTTCACTAGAAGAGACAAAAAAAAAAAGCAATGTGTGTTGTTTACAGGAAGTTGAAGATCAGTCGGACGGTTGTGGCGTAAAATTTTCTGTTTTAATTGTGTCGGAAACATTCGAGGGAAAACCGTTGCTTCAACGTCACAGGTAACAAATAAACGCAACAATCTAAATGAATAACAATATATTTAAACAAAAATATTACATTTCAGATTGGTAAATACAGTTTTGTCGAAAGAATTGAACGAAATTCATGCATTCTCGCAAAAAACATTGACACCAGAGCAGTGGAAAACGCAACAACAGCAACAACAATCAAACGATAAATAAATAAACAGCCAATTGGGGAATAAATACAAGAAAAAAAAATAAAAAATAAAAAAAAAAATGGAAACGTTCGGAAATTGTACGGAGAAAAAATTGATCAATTTCAAAGTATCAGCACCGGGAAAAGTAATTCTTTATGGCGAACATGCAGTTGTTTATTCAAAAACTGCCGTAGCAGCAAGTCTCGATTTACGCACAACACTTGAATACAAAAATTCATCAGTAACTCTCATAAATAATCAAACAATAATTCTAATAATGCCGAAAATCCGTGTTAAAATTGAGATACCAATAGATAAAATTCAAAATTACTTCTTTAATATCGACAATTCGCCAAAATTCAATGAAAACAATTATGAATTATTTTATCGTCACGTTCAAATATTCATCGAAAATATCCCCCACATAAATAACCAGCAAAAATTTGGTCTCGAGGCATTTTTTTATTTATTCGCTGCAATTGGACAAATGGAACATTTCACAATTGAACCATTTGAATTGTCAATTGATTCAGCATTGGCGATTAGCTCAGGTTTAGGCAGTTCTGCATCGTATTCAGTTTGTATCGCTGCATGTTTTGTCCACCTATCAAATATACAAAGGAATATATTGACAGATTTAAATAATCGTGAAACATTGGCGATAATATCAAAATATGCAATGAGCTGTGAAAAAATAATGCACGGCACACCATCAGGTATTGACAATTCCATTTGTACTTACGGTTCAATTATAGAATTTAAAAGGGGTGAAAAATTGTCGCCAATACCGGGTATTAAAAGTATGCGAATATTATTAGTTGACACGCGAGTTCAAAGAAGTACAAAAGCATTGGTAGACAAATTGGCTGAATTGAAAAATAAATATCCGAATATTTTTGATCCGGTGATTGATTCTATTGATAATGTTTCTAAGGAAGCAATTGCGGTTATAAAACGTGTGAGGAATTCGTCTGAAGATTGCAAAGAAATTATTTATCAGGCGTATCAAGAATTAATGGTATTAATTTATTGTTTATTTATCAATTGATTTGTCATATAATTTATCAATATATTTGTTTGTTGTAGACACTAATGGAAGTCAATCAAGGATTGTTGGCAACTTGTCAAGTTTCACATCCATCTCTCGATCGCATTTGTGCTGAAGCAAAGAATTATGGACTCGCAGCAAAATTAACTGGCGCTGGTGGCGGCGGTTACGCCTATATTCTACTTTTACCTGACACTCCAACAGAAATCATTGCCAGTATATCAAAAAAATTGATTGCCAATGGCTACCTCGTGACATTGACTAATTTGGGTGGATTTGGTGTACAAATACATAATTTCTAAACAATTATTTCTCTATCAGTTGCACACAAACAATAAAAACAAATAAAATATATTGATTCTGTAAATTATATTATTTTTCCTTTCATAATAAATACTGTGTCAATACATATACACATTTATTTTTTTCTCTTTTTCTTTTAATTTATCGAATTCATATAAATTTAATCTAAATACTCAACCGCTACACATTCACAATCTCAACTATTACCATTAATATAATTATTATATAATATATATACGTATGCTATATTTAAGTCAGTTGCTATTAATTCTATTAATCCCTATTAATATTATTGGAAAAGACTAGTTATTATTATTATTATTATTATTATTATTATTATTATTATTATTAATAAATAATCTCTTGCTAGACTAGTTTGAAAATGCAGTGTAAACTGATTTATGTGTGTTTTGTATATTTGTAAATATAAAAAATTAATTAACTATATGGGACTTGTTGTTATTCCATTGCGGTGATGTAAACTCGTGGAATTATTACGTGTAAGAATTATCTGTTCGTGTTCTAAATCGCCAATTTCCGATTCATCCATTGCGATACCATCAAAATTATTTATTCCATCGAATGCACAATTGTCTTTGTCCTCTAATTTCGCCTCGTTCAACCATTCATTTATTTCATTTGTATACATTCTTCGTTGAAGAACCTCACGAGTACGCGGCCGCGATCCAATATATATCGCTGTACTCTATGTCAAACACGAAAACACACACACACACTCATATATATATATTAATCAATATTTAAAATGGCGATTACAACTTACTCCAATCATCAATGTAGATCGTAATTGCTCCAACAATTGAAAATCTTGAACAATCAATTGCAATTCGCTCCATTTTAATTCTACCTCTTCATGTAACATTTTTTCCTCTGCAAAACCATCAAGGAAAGTGAATTGATGAATGAATTAATTGTAAAATATGTTTTATAACAATATAATATTGTTTACCGTCACGCTTTGAAGTTGATTGTTTATACTGTATCCGAAATCGAAAAGCCTCCAAAAAACTCGACACAACAATAGTCAAAACAATCATTGTAACCAAATAAAAAATCATAAAATAAACTCGCGTATAGAGCCCAATTCTAAATGCAAATGCATTCATTAATATAAACCAATTGTTAACAACAGTTAATTCAAATAATGTCATACTACTCGCCATTAGATTATCAAATGTATTTAAATAATAATAACCCAATGTTGTGCTACCATTTGCTGAGTATTTATAAAAATCTTCCACTGTTGTATTTGCACAACAATTTCTCATGTCATAACCTGCAAACATTTCCATTCCAATAATAGCAAAAAAATAATACAATATCAGCATAACAATAACTGTTGAGCACATTAATGGCGATAATATAACCAATGTACCAAACACATCGCGATAACGTTTTTTCATTTTGAACAAACGTAATAATCGTAATGGACGAAATATAACAAAAAATATTGCATTTGGAAATAATTTTAAACAACATGCAGCAACTAATGACATTATTGACGCGCCTAAATCAAATAAATTCCATCCGGAGCTTAGATATTGCCGCAGTCCAAGCCCAAGTACTTTTATTAATGCCTCAATTACAAATAAACTGCCAAATAATAATGTGTCCCAACTCGCAGCGAATTTTTGATATGATTTAACATGATCCGACGTTGATTCAATTAATCGTATTGTCATGACAATTCCATTGCCAATTATTGTTGCGTCTGCAAAGTACGCATAAAAAATAATTTATCATATTGTTGTTTAATTTATTGAAATAACTCACAGACTAATGTTTCAAAATACGGCCACATAATTGCCCTATGTGCACCAGTGCACAATATTTGCAATGGCTGCCATGCTGTATGATACCATGGGATTCCCGAATATTTTGGCTCCCATTCAAGTGTCGTAACATCATAAACTGCAAGAAATTCTTCGCAACTCAATGCACCAGTGCCCGATGCATTCATATGACGGAACATAAAAATAATATCCAAAGTACCTATTGTGAGAATGTAAACGACAAAATTAATTATGCTCTGTTGCAAATGTGTTTTTTTTTTTTTCTCTTTTTCATAACGGTAAATTGAAATTCGTACTTTTATTCGGCGCATAATAACGCATCAAACCCTCAAATTGTCGGAATCGCATTTGATTGGGATTTTGTTTGGAAACGAGTAATTTAAATGCGTGTTGACACGCACGTCTTTTGTGTAAAAATAATTTTTTGAATTTACCACGCTCGGCCGATGTGAATGTTTCATTGACCACCGCCAACATTAAATTCATCATTACATAGAGCATTAAGCACAGATATGATACGAAATATATAGCGTACCATTTACTTTTTGAATACGACGGCATCATCACATCGGGAAAGCTGTTAAAAAAATAACAGATCAATTGTTATTAATTATTTTTCGAGTTGTAATATAATTTTTCAAAACGCACTTTGCCGTTGTAAGAAGAACGAAGAGACTGACAAAACTGTCCTGCAATGTTGCAAAATTTCGATTCGTCTCTGTAAACATATAATAACCCAAAACCATATATGTTATTATAAAAAATAATAAAAGTCCCAACATATCGAGTATTGGCGGCAATGTTTGTAATATTTGTCGTATAAAACGTCGAACACCACCGCAATATTTCGTATCAACCAAAAAAATTGGCCTCAACGCTCGTGTCACACGAAAATGCGACGATTGACGTATCACAACAGTTATTGCCTCGAGAAACATTATTCCGAGAGTGATACACTGAAATAACAAAATAACAAACAAATAATCATACAGCAATATAATAATAAATTAATAGTAATATTTACCTTCAACATTGTACGTTTGTGTTTGAGAATTGTTCCCCATCCGATCCATCGTAATTTTAATGCCAATTCAATGCCAATGGTAATTAAAGCCAACAATTCAATTGAACCGTGCGCCCAAACTGGCAACTATAAAAATTACATTTTTTCGTCACCAATTATTTGTTTCTTACGGCGCTTACAATATCTAAAAAATCATACGAAAAAATAATAATAATACTTTTTATTATTTAATTAATACATACTTTAAATAGTGGCACAGCTGGTTCTTCAACAAATGCTAATGCCAATAGTATTAATGATGTGAATAAATCAAGGCCGTAATACCAACTGTTGTGAACTAGAAGATATGCGGGTAAATCCTCAGGGTGTCGTGGATGCGAATCGAATTTTTCATTGTTTCGTCCCTCCTATTCAATTGAATGAATAGCAATTAATAAATGTTTATCATGTGTCAAAAAAATCATTGATTCAAGTCTGTCGTTACTTGTAAAAATATTGCCGCCTCATGATAATTCATTTCCCAATGCATTTCTGCGTCCATAATGACTGTTTGTCTGGCAAATGCCGCATTTTCTCCAACATTATCATCACCGCCAATCCCGCCATCACCACCAGAATCCATTCCACGACCCACTGCCCTTTGACTCAATTCATTTGGTGAATTAATATCATCCCGCGGTGATATTCTACTGCTCACAAAACTGTCTGAACAATTGTAACACAACATAGATCCATATTCTATAAAAGAAATAAATATCAAAGCATATGCGTACGAATTTTATTCCCTTTTTAATCCATAAACGTTTGAGTTATTATTAAAAAATAAAATGTATCGATATTTTTTCGCTCCTCGATTGATATTGTAACATTAATAATGTTTATCGTTGCATAATATTTATCAACGCTGTATATAATTGATAAAAAATTGAAAAAAATTAATTATAACACATTGATTGAATTACTTGGATTTGTTCCATAGCTGTTTTGTCCAAAATTTGAATGTGAATCATCGTCAAAACGTTGATAATTACTTGACTTAGCACCAGTCGATTCATTATAAGAATTCATTTATAATTGAAAATCACAAATACAATATCTAAAACATAAAAAAATGGGAATTATTGAGTGGAACATTGTTTTGTGAATAGAAATGTGCGTGTGTGTGTGTGTGTGTGTGTTTCCACTGTTCACTCACATGATATTGGAAAATAGAAGTGTCAAGACGAGATGAAAACACAAATTACGATTGCAGCCGTAAACAAATTCTTTATCTATGATAAAATTAATTTGTCTAATATATTACGTAAAATACAATATCATGGATGGATGAGTTCACACTGTCAACTGCATATTATGACTGAGATTAATTATTATAATGATGATGATTAGGTGTAAAAATGTTTGTTGGAGGTGGGAAGAATGAAATAAAGATATATATATATATATATATATATATATATGATAATCGTAAGTCGCAAATTGTCTCTACTCTCTCAGTTTGTGGTGGAATGCGTCATACTTCACTCCAGTTGTGACGTCACGCGCGCGTATATACTATTGTCGTTTTTATTTCAATCTCCATAATTTTTAATGTCTTACCTAAAATACTATGTTGAGTTTATTACCGAGATTATTAAACAAATGTCCCATAGGTGTTTAACCTTGTTTTTTTTTTTTTTTTTTCCAACTTTTCGCTATTGTTTTGAAGTTACGATCTCATGATTTTTTTTTATTTGGAAGAAAAATACTTACGTAATAAGTCTGATGATATAAAATATGGTTGTGAATTTTTTTCAATTTAAAATAGTATATTAATTTAAATAGATTATATTATTGCATGCATTTTTACACAGAGATAACAATGAAAAACATAATAATTCCCAAATTCATAAACAATTGTGTAATAATAAAATGAAAAACAATAAAATAAATTATAATTTGCATTTGTATTTTAAATTCGATATAAATATACGCGAATTGACTAAAAGAATTCACCAACAATTGAAATTCGTTGAAGAAATGGCTGTGATTGACACGACAATGCATAATAATTTTCACTCAATGTCAAATTAATCGGATAAATATTATTTAAATTCGCTATTCTTTCAATTAACGTTTCTTCAGCATTAATTTCCTGTGGCACTGCTATTTTTTCATCAGTAAAATCATCGCTGCTCGTTATCAAGTACGATGATTTACTATTATTATAAATTGTTGGTCCCATAATTTGGCTTTTAACATTCTCCGGTTGCGCATCACTACTTTTCTCGGTCAATTCTTCATTATTTTCATTAATCCCACCAACATTACCCTCACTTTCATCATTATTCAACAACGATTCATTATCACCCGTCAAATTGCAATCAATTCTTCTATTTTTATCCCATTTCTCGCTACGAAATTTCTTCATATTAATCTCAACATTATTGTCATTATGAAACAAACTTCTCATCGGTTTACAACAATCCAAAGCACCTGGATCAATTGGATGCGCTTCAGTATTAAAAATATACCCACCTGCATCAACAACACACTCACCGCCCCATTTACCTTTAACAATATCACCACGCGCCCCATTATTATGAATAAAATTTTCCTCATCAAACAATAAATAAAGATACTTTGTTGTTTCGGCAAGAAAAAATGACTCCATCCTGTCAGCTTTTCTATGATCTCTCACATCATTAATCGTCGCATAACCGCATGTTGTCCTCGCGCTATGTTGCAAACTTCTCAATATATCAACACCCATTTTAATTAAATACGGATCCTTTGTCGCACGATATAAATACATAACAGATTCAATTAATTCAGGCCTCAATGGATACGCCTCGCGATTAGTGCCAGCGTCAGCTTGTGCAATATTATAAAGTTCTGGTGTAAAACCAAATTGTTTCCATACACGATGATAATTGTGCAAGGACTTCATTGCATTATCTATATCACCGAATAGACTTAAAACACCCGGCCAATAGGCATCCAACGATTGGAATACCGGCGATGTCACTTGTCCTTCAGTCATTGTCACCCATAAATACCAATCTTCACGTTTAATATATTTTTCAATTGCCAATTTATGTTCGTGAAATATTCCAGCCAATAATGGACTTTGAAATAGCAACGTACCCTTTGCTAAATATTCAAAATATGAATCAACACCAGCGCCAATACCAGAATCACGCGCAGTCCAATGACCAGTCACAATATCAACATGATTGCCCACTAAACCAATCTTTGATTTGTAATAATACAGGGCCTTTATTGCATTAATTGCCACCTCTTCATACAAGGAGTTGCCAGTTAATCTGGATAATGTCCCGAATTCAAGCAAAAATGTTCCAATTCCCGCTGTACACGTTATTGTTGTCTCGCCAATTGGAATACCGTATTTTAAATTGACAGTGCCGTATGGCATACCAGTTGGTGTATCAAACGCTACTATTAAACGTTTGGCCATGTCCTCAGCGAGTCGTAGCAATGGCCCATCACACGGCCACCCATTTTCCAATGTCATTCCCGCTTTTTTTGATAGCAAATGTGCACTCAATAAACCTCCAACCACTCGAATATTCGTCTCGAACACCGAAACATTTATATTCGCTTCGAAATTATCGCGTGAGCTTATTATTTGCTCCGCTACACGCCGGAATTCCGTATAATTTCCCATTACTACCAGTGTATCCAGCGCATCTATTAATGTTAGGGAGAAACTTCCCCATGTATCGAATCCATCGCAACTTAGTGAACGTAATTCATCGTATGGATATGCGTATTTTAAATAACTGTTATATGCATGATTGAACATTGAACGCACCTCTTCACGTAGTTTTATTAAATCTTTCGTTTCATATTTTTTTGATGTTGTTGATGATAGAATAAAGCACATTAAAATCACAATTGTACGTGTCAATATCATTTTTTCTCTGTAAATAAAAAAAATATGTTAGTTTTTCAAGTATAAAAATATGTTGAATGTGGTATTGTATTTTTTTACTTTGTACTCATCCTCGATTTATTTTGCACTTGTATGAATAATATTATCTTGCGTATTTCTATATTATATATTTTTTATTAGTAAATATCAATAAATATTTCAATATATGTTTGTTTATATACACGTAATTATTGTAGACAGTCGTCATGAAGCTTCGTAACCTCAAATTATCTCAGTATCACGCGCCAGTCTTCATTTTTAATCTTTAATTTTTTTTTTTTTCTACTTCACGACATTTTTTCGTCAGTATTGTGTGCGGGGGGGCCACATTAACAATTTGACAATTGTCTAACACCACGTCCGTCTATAATACCAATTTAATATTCTTCTTGCACAACAGACAGTAAATTAAAAATTCGTTGTACATGACAGCGGATAGTAAAAAAGATTAATTAAGAATAATTGAATGTTGTGCACTTGCTTTTGTATATAAATTTTATGATAATGATACGAATACACCCAAACACTTTGTCATTTAAAATTTGTGGGTAATGTATTTTAACACACAATCACATGTGAAATTTGACCGCGGTGTAGAGTGAATGTACAAGAGGGGAAGAATAATTTTACACACACATTCACAATACCAACAATATCTTATCTAATATTTTCCTATTTACTATTTTGCTTTTATTTATATATATATATATATACTTCCCGCGTAATGGCGTGTACTTAATAAAATATCGTGTGTCACGGTGATGTACACATTGTGTGTGTGTGTGTGTGTTTATTATATATTTTTTTTTCAAAGGCCAAGTATCGCCAATATAAAAAAAAATCATACAAAGAAGAAATATAGTATACAATATATATATATACACAAAATACAACATAACCAAACAAAATTACACATTAAACACGATGGACGTCGACAATGACTTTGATGATCAAAATTTACTACAACAGTTCAGCTGTATGGGAACAACAGACAAAGATGATTTGGTGAAGCAATTACAAAAATTGTTGGCTGGCAGCCAATTGAACGAAGCAACTGCCACCTTTTTCTTGGACATGAACAACTGGTAAAGAAACAAAAATAACCAATAATAAATAACAGCCCGAGACCATCAGACATCCAATTCACGTTTGAAATTACTCTAAAAAAATCCAATAATACAAATAATCATTTGGATAAAATGTGTGGGACAAGGATACAAAATATAACCTCAAAATTTATCTATTTTCATTGCAGGAATTTGCAAGCAGCAATTTGTAGTTATTTCGACTTTGAATCACCATTTAAACTGCCATGTATGACATTATTATGTGATAGTACAATTGGCGAGGGTGAATCAGTATCACCAAATACACGATTTTGTAAATCCTGGCGTATTATGAATTCAGGCAATGAAAAATGGCCTGATGGTATTTGTCTTCAACATACCAGTGGCATATTGATGGGTGACTGTACGAGAATTCAAGTGCCAACACTAGCACCAAAGGAATCAACAGAATTGAGTGTTATATTCACGAGTCCTGTTGAATTGGGCGTTTATCAAAGTAAATGGCGAATGATGACAGCAACTGGTTCATATTTCGGTGATATAATTTGGGTTATTGTCACTGTAAGTGAAACTGGTACTTTAGCTGTGACACAACAGTTACATCAATTGAGCACATCACAATCGAATGATGTGCAAATGTGTTAGCTCTCACCGCTTATGAAATATATATATATATATATATATATATATATAATTTTTTTTTAATTTAAAACGGTTGAAAGGAGAGTGAAGGAGGTAAATTAAAATATGAATTGAAAGGAAAATAAATTAATCAGATATAAAATATACCGGATTTCAAAAAATTCAATGACAATTGTGATTATAATAAATGAGAGTAATAATATTTTTCAGATTGTAATTAAAAACTTCTCTATTTTATTAATGAAACAACTAAAAACAAAAATGCAAAAAAAATATAGGCAAAAGGGAAGGAACGGAGAAAGAAAAATAGATACATATATATTATATTTAAATCATAAATATCAAAGAGATCGGAATAAAAGTGCGCGAAGAGAAAAAGAAAAATGGATGTTTTTATTTTGGTTTTGCAACTTGCAAAATAATTTCAGAATAGCGATTTTTTTTTAAGGTTAGAAGCAATGATGGAAATCATATTTAAATTCTCTTTATATTTCTTTACATGCGGACACGTGTTTGTTGGTTGGCTGATTAATTAATTAATTAATTAATGTGAAAGAATGCATGGAGAAAATAGGGGCAGGAGAGGGGGAGTGTGTAAAATGCTACTACAATTAAATAATTGGATTATATATTAAAAATGAAAAATAAAAGATCTATCATTAAATAAATAATAATATCAAGGAAAAGTTTAATTTTTTTGTTTTGCGGAAATTAATTGAAAATTTTTGGATAATTCGTCTCTTTATTTCGTTTGCTTTTTTTTTTTGTTTTTCATAATCAAAAATATAAATTGTTTTACAAACTTATTTCACTTTTATTCATTTAATAATTATATACGGATGCAAATGCTTCATAAAAATTTATACTACTGATTCATGTTGGTATATAACATTGAACATTAAACCGCCATTTGCATTGGAATCTTTGGATGCGAAAAATAATCGATTAAATCAAAATCATCCGCGTTAAAATCATCGATTTCTTTAACATTTCGGCGAATTTGCAATTTTGGAAATGGCTTTGGCTCACGTTCACACTGAATTTCCAATGCTTCAATGTGATTTAAATAAACGTGACAGTCTCCCATTGTGTGAACAAATTCACCCGGCTAGAAAACAAAAAAAAAATGTTTTAGTTTGAAAAATGGATTTATTCAAATTGTCTTTTCATGAATTTAACCTTTAAATTAGCGATGTGTGCTAACATATAAGTCAACAGTGAATAAGATGCAATATTAAATGGGACTCCCAGGCCCATATCAGCACTGCGTTGATATAAATGACACGATAATTCGCCATTCCTAACAAAAAATTGGACCAAACAATGACAGGGTGGCAACGCCATTTTGGGGATATCAATTGGATTCCATGCGCACATAATAATACGACGATCATTTGGATTATTTCGCAATTTATTGATCACATCTTTCAATTGGTCAACACCTTTTCCAGTATAATCTGCATGCATATTTGTATACTCTGCGCCACAATGACGCCATTGGAAGCCATAAATAGGCCCTAAATCACCTTCTTCTCTCTCTTTGAACCCGTAGGTGTCCAAATATTTACGTGAACTGTTTGCATCCCATATTTTTACACCTTTCACTGACAATTCATTAGCATTTGTCGAGCCGCTGATAAACCACAGCAATTCTTCAACTACACCCTTCCAAAATACTGTTTTCGTTGTTAACAATGGAAATACATCTAAGATTATAAATGAACAAAATTAATTACTATACATTCATAATTGATATTTACTTATTGCGACATTTTTTTTTATACCATTTCGTAAATTAAATCGCATTTGTGGTCCAAAAATTGATCGGGTTCCAACGCCGGTTCGATCACTATTTTCAGCACCTTCAGATATTATTCGCCTGATCAACTGAAGATATTGATATTCCTCATGTTTATTATCATCATTATCTCCATTATGCATGGACATTTTTATATAATGTAATTTCTACCTTCATTCAATTACAAATGAAAAAAAAAACTTTTATCCCACTTGATTTTCTACATACTAATATCAATTTAAGGTTATGTATTGTCGCAATGACTAATAATTATGATACATAGTTAAAAAATTCTTTTCAACTACGCTCTTCACATCGATATAAATCCGTGAATTATTCATCAAATATTATTTATCATGTTCATCATGAATGAAATAATAGATAGCTCGAATTCGTGCCTCAATTTGTCTATTTATTTCATCACTCGCTTGACTACAGTGTTTGATTTTCTATTATAAATCGACATACATATGTATTTTATTACACACACACACACTCGTGCGCATATACATATCCACCCCACACTGTGATCAAATCCATGTGTATTTATTTTTAGTCCTGAAAAATTCACAAGACAATTTTTTCCGGCAAATATTTTATAAATATCAATAGATAAACATTCAATAATTAAAACAAAAATAAAACAATAACACAATCTCATACATACAACAATACAATAATCATCTGCCAAATTAAGTAACTAATAATATAACCTCAAACAAGTATATAATTGAATGAAAAATAGAATAAAATATTTGCTCTGATGTGAAAAAAAAAGAAGTATTTAAAAGACATATTATTGGACGACGAATACATAAAGGGATCTGCCTCGAACTTGTCTTTGTTCCCACTTTCGTTCATATACACACGCACAACACGCACACATATACATACACATACATATACGCATACACATACAGGTCCAAACGTCAAGTGTTTATACAAACATAGAAAACAGATTTTTATTCGCAGTATAAAATAATTAAACAAACATGTATTTAACATGTAAATGTTTAAATGTGTCAGTTAAAACACGGGGTGATGAATTAAAAGAATTCGATCGTGATTTAATAAGTGATATAACAAATTCCGATAGTTATTGTGATTTTTTTCAACAGTCATTGGCAACAGCCAATGAATTGGAAGGTATTAATAAAATACAATGTGGTTTAGTTATAAATAAAAATATTGGTTTATGGTGTATTCATCGGTGTATAAATTGTTCCATGTATACACATGCAGTGCACCGCAATTATGGCGCTGGTTTAGTGTTAATAAATACGAATATGATAACCACGGATGATGATATTGAAAAGTTAAAATTACATCCAAAATATAGCGGAATATTTAAAATAATAATTGATTACAATCATTTAAATAATGGCAATGATAATAATGATGAGATGGTAAAACAATTACCATCGCCATTAACAAAATATTCATTGTCGCAATTATCAAATAATATTCAATTGTCATTGACGAATTTACAACAAGAATTGGAGCAGGCGATACAGAAGGAAGCAGCTATTATTGATGATAAAATACGTGCATTTACCACTGAACAATATCAATTATTGGAGCAATATCGTGAACGCGCCCACATCGAATACAATATATTATCACGTATTATTTGTGACAATAATAATCATTATAATCAACATAACAATCATAAAGAATCGCTGAAAACAATGATAATTAATAATATTGATACGATGGATTCAAATATTAAGAGAGAGAGTGATAAAAATGAGATAGTTGTCGATAATATTGCAAAAGAGAAAGAAAATAAATCACACAATATTAATAATAAAATGGAGAATTTTTATTGTGATGAGACAATGTTTGCATTGGAAGGAATGGATGAAACAATTAATTCTGAAGATCACGATTTGACATCGGAAGTTGAAGGTTCAGACGCTGAAGGCGAGACATTTAATACAAATTTCATTTATATTAATCGGTTAAGTTGATTGATTGATCAATTGATTGATTTTGGATTTTATACTTTTCATAGATTCTGGACAAGATGAAGGAATTCACATTCCTAGAGGACAAAGGGGTCATCTAACATTGGCTAAATCATTGCCTGTGAGTGTACCGAATTTTTCAACATTTCAACGACAAACAATGCAAGAATCTGACGACGATCAGGTAATGAAAAAAGTCAAAAAATCATTTTTACATTTGTATTTGTTTACCAAATTATTTCGCAATTAACCTATTTTTTGTTTTAGCTATCAATAGATCCATTTGATCCTCACAATATTCGCGCGTCTATAAAAGCATTAGCAAAAAGTGTCCATGGCGATGCTGTGTTTGGTGATTTGCCACGTCCAAGATTTTCAACTCAAATTTGACTCGAATCACAAATTAATTCGCTGCATGATGATCAATAAATTTTTTACATTTCTCTTTTGATTCATCATCATACATTATTATTATTATTATTATTATTATTATTATCATTATTATTATCGAATAAAAAAAAAAAGAGTCTTTCGTTACATTCACGTATATATCAAGTGAAATACACACAACACTATTACATATATTATTTTTCGATAGTGCTAGTCCGCGATAATGTTTATATTCAAATAAAATTAATGATAATTGAAGGTTAAATATCATATGGTCCCGTTTTTCAATTAGATTTTGAAAAAAATGTGGCTTTCTTGTGGTGTTCCTTCATATTTACAGTTTTTTTTTTCTCTTACTATTCGACTAACTATCGTTTTTCCCCTGCGATGCCGGCAGTTAATTGTGAGAATTGGTCCATTAATTTTGGAGATATTCGCGATCAAAATTGCGGTAATAAATTTTAGCATTTTTTTTTGTGCAATGTGACATTTAACAGTTAATATTTAATATAAAAAATTCGTATAATATTTTGTAATAATTAATATTTTTATTCTTTTCTCGTTTTTTTTTTTCATCGTATCGAGTTGTGACGAATTTTATATAGGAGAATAAAAAAAATAAGATAATTATTGATAATGGAACTGAAGCAGCGATGAATTTATGATGAGATTATTTAGATAGTCGTTTTATATATCGTGAAAAAAAAAAAAGAAAAATGGAAAGAGACTGAGATTTAATTGACACAGAACAAACATAATTCCCATTATTGCAACATTGAAAATTGGTAAAAAGAAAAATTATTATTAAAGTTTATTATAATAATATTTTTGTTTTTGATATTAGTTCTTTGATAAATTCTGTAGTCATTTAAATTGTTATATAATAATTGTTTATAAATAATTGAATAACCCACCAATTGAAATTATTCTTATTTTTGTTATACAGAAAAGAAAGAAAATTGGTAGTAGAACTATGATTTTTTGTATACACAATATGTATGACGAAAGATATTATCATTATTATTAATGTTTTTTTATTGTATGAGTACAAATATATATATATATATATATATATATATATATATATATATATA
>CAJUYH010003712.1:66426-84204 GCA_910591685.1 Galerucella tenella | reverse complement strand
ATGTTTATATCTATATATATATATATATATAACAGTCGATTAGTTTGTCAATATGCAACGAATTTTCACATGACATCTGGATGCCCAATTACGAAACTAGTACTTTGATTTTGTTTGACCATCAACGGGTGTAGTAAACACGGAAGGTTAATATTCGTTGAAAGTACTTACGCATGTAAATTTCTAAATATAACGTAACTAACAACATTATATGTTTATCGCATATATATTTATATGGTTTATTTAGAAATATTATGTATTCAAAGTATTAACTGTTTTTTTTTCTTATATATAAGAAATAAATAGAGGAAATTGAACAAGATTTCAGTTATGTTCATTGTACATGTACAATTATTCACAATACAACACTACTCTTAATCTAATGAATATTGAGTTTCAGAGGTAAGAAAAAAAATGTTAAAAGTAGTCAGTTGTCTTGTGGAAATCCTAGCAATATATTTATATATAGTGTAATATCTAAGAATACTATTGTACGGGACGACTGATGGCCTATGTCAATAAACAGAATCTTTTTATTGAAAAATAAAGTCGATGATGAGAAGATATTGTTGATGGTGGTGTAGTAATAGTCGTGATCTGCTCTATAATATAAATGGTTCATTGGGAATGAATTGTCACGATTTGTCATGAAATTATCATTATCAAGAATAAACTATATCTGAGAATGATTATAGACAGATATGTGGAAAACGTGAGTAATGTGTATTTGTCGTGTTTATTATTGCAGTTTAGTGTTGAATGGCGATACATTTGCATCGACTGGAGGTACACACAGGGGAAAACACATTGCTTGATGTAGCGAAGGCTTGTGGCAAAACATGATTCAAACAGATAGCCGGAGATAGAGTAGAATAAGTGTTGTCGCGCAAATGCGGGAGAAGTGACGCCAGAAAAGCCAAGCTAGCCACCCCCGGCGGCGCGACAACCTGGGATCACGTCCGCAGCAAGAGCAGTGTAGCGCCGGCGGTCTTACGCTTCACAGAAGTGTGTGATTACTCAACGTATTCTTTCAACAATGTCAAGCAGTATCTGACTCGTACGCGTTTCATCTACTGTTTCACTTGTGTGCATTATTCACTTGAATTCCAAACTTTTTCATCACAATTACAATAGTGAATTCTAACTTGGAGAATAATACATTAAAGTTTGATTCGCTTATTATTATTTGATGAAAGAGAAAGAAAATTTATCAACGTTTAATAGTGATATTCACGCGAATATAAAACAATTATTTTGCTGTTATATCATGTATTTTGTTCATGGACGTAGGAGTTACAGACATTACGGCGACGAATGCGATCCCTATCTCCAGTACATGTCATTCGATTTGAGAAAATAACTCATCTAAAAGTATAACTAGAAAAAGAAGAAATATTGAGGGAGCAATAAAGAATTAAAGTGAAGAAAAAAAAAGATGAAGTGGAAGATATTTCAAGTCTAAGAACTCACTTGTCTCGTTATTTAGTATGGGTCACTTCAATTTTAATTTGCAGATTTGAATGTGTCACAAAGAATTTAGAAAAATTTTATTCTTGTAGTTCATACATTCAGTCGCATTTAGACGTGAAACAAAAAATAAACAAACGAAACGAACAATCAAATCAAAAAAAAAAATGTAATGAATTTCCGTGAACGTTTTTATAACAAAAATAACTGAAATAATGAATTTTTGGATAGTAAAAAATGCTCCTCCACCGACTTTACTTCTATTTTTGAATCTATGACGGCGAAAAGAGAAGCATCAGAAACGTGAGAATCATCAAGAAAACACAATACAAAGTAAATGCAAGGAAAGGCTTGGGAAAACCTATCTATAATTCACTGTGATGTCTACTGACGCAATCTACATTTCATTTATAGTTGTTCTTTTTACCATGTAAATGTTTGAGACAAATGCGCATCATTTTCAATTAAATCATTGCAAAAACTGCTCTTATCATCTGAAAAAAAAAATAATGATTGAAAATTCCTGATTTATCATAGATATTATTGATACAACTGACAACACAAATACCCCACACTGCATAATTTATCTCAATTGAAAAAGGTTCGTTTCTTTGAAATTGTCATCATTTATCGGTTCATAAATCAATTTCTGCAACGTGTATTTAATTCTTGAAAAATCACTAACTTAAAAATCATTGCTATTCGCATTACAACTATATACATATATATATATATATATTTATAGTACTGGGATAGAATGAACATAATTTGTTGCGATTCCAAAAAATTAATCGGTATTATAGTAGTCGATTTATAAATATCCGTCCAGCATACATGAGTTATATATGATGTTTGTTTGAAATTCATGCACAACATCATGGTGATAGTGACATTAAAATAAATATCTATTTGGCCGACCTTGACCTTGAGATCACATGACAATAAACGGCGAAAGTATACGTTCGTGCACTAACTCATGATAATAGTAATTGATCTGACATGAAGCCATTATATTAGAATTGTTCAATTGAAGCTTTAAAATCAAATAATATGATGAATTTCGGTCGCGATAAATCAATAATTTAATGGGATTCTCAAAGCATATCGTTGTGATTGAGTGATGATTATTTGATTGTGATTTCATCTACAATTCATCAGTAACACCACCCTGTTATATTGGACGGAAAAAATATTTTTGTTGATAGTCAATTAGCGACGACAAAAAAGAAAAGAAAAAAAGTAGAACATAAACTGTTTGAGTGACAACAATTAATACTTGCCGTCGAGTCAATTATCGTGCTCTTTAAATACTGTGAGTATACAGAATTTTCCTTGTTCATCCTTGCATGCGTCCCATTTAGTTGAAAATTAATATTTTGTTATTGAATACAACTTATATATACCGCACAAAAGTTTATATATGTAAATATATATCATCAACCGTAGATGGTTGGTATTGAGTTCTGTTGTTTTGTTAATCCTTGAATTTTCTTATTTTTCCCTTTTTTTCAACTTTCAATATCAAAAAAGTAAAAATATTTCTATATGCATATTCGCACATATATTCACACGCATATATCAGCTACCGCGTTCAATAATGTTTAATGATAACATACAGTGTAGGGTTGCATGAACATACCACCGAGGTATAGTCTAGAATTAAATCCAGGTTGTCTCTCTCACTCGCGGTCTAGATAGCCAGGTCATACTTTATCGACTCGCTAGATATCGAGAAAACCATCGGACAGCGCAGGTCACGGTCGACTAGACTCATTTCTTCGCATTTAATACAAAATAAAAAAGAAAAAAATACATTAATAATATTGTTATCTGATATATTTTCTATGTTATTCACAATTCAATAAGACAATGATAAAATTATTTCAGGTGCAGAATTGGCGAAGCAAAAGGTGTACAAGTCAATATGAAAGTGAAGGGGTTGTTTGTGCCCTGGGCCTAAGGCCGCGAACAAGTGCAAATTGTTTAAAGGAACATCTAGTTGTAACGTGAAATATGGCGACACCGCCGGATTCACCGGGTCCTGACGAAGCTCTCTTTGAATTTGAGAGCTCGCGGGCGAGACACCAAGCCACAAGACCTGTCGCCATCGAAGAACTCCTCAGACAAACAAAATTTTCTAGACAAGAAATACGCGTGATGTATCGTGGGTTCAAGCAGGTACATAGGCATGCATGTATTATTTAATAAAAATTTTCACCGAAAATATCAGTAAATGTCTGAATAACGGGAGTCAACACATGTACTTTAGCCAAATATCCCAATGTATTTCAAATGAATTTATCTGCATGCAGTGAAGCTCTTTGGCAACGGATTTCTCTTCATCCTCCAAATGATAACGTTCCAAGATTCGAAAGGCCACACAAGCCGTCGTATAATTTGTCAAAATATGTATCTCTATCTAACTGCCATAAATCGTATATTCGGATGTTCATTGCAATATCGTCTATGATTTATTTTCTCATTCATCCTGAAAATTTTTCGGACTCCATTTTTTAAAACGGGGCAAAATTCCAAAACGCTCCTACAATCACAAAGTGAAAAATAAAGACAAAATCTAGAACGCACACCGTCATAATTGATGTTAGGTACTTTTATACTATAAATGTAATTTCTGTATCGCAGATCTTCAATATCGATTCGAAATAATTAGTTACAAATATATTTTCATAAATTTCTCAAGAAAGTATATTTAACAGATACATCAATGGATATCAACATTATCAACGATATGATACCGTAATGCTCGAATTTGTGGATGTTCCACCTATATCAATTATCAAATAGAGTATTCAATTTCACAATACAATCACACGTATTGCCCAGTGGTAAAATGAAATTTTGGAAATTCATTTCGTGCTCTAGGCGATCGGCATTCGCATTATCCAAATCATGAGTGAGGTCCTCGATTTAAACTTTTGTACACATCGGATTTTACACAATTTTACATAAACTCAAGTAAATAATTTTCAATCAGTCGCTTCTGACTCATTGAAACAATAAATCAGCAACACAAGTTATTATTTTGTGAATGGTGGTGGTGCATGAAATATAATAACTCATGCATTGGGCAGCATGGTTTATCACATTACAAGCATTTATTGACGTGGATATTTTATAGATTTTCCAATACCAACTATAGACTTTAACATATTTTTCAACGATGAATCAGAATTATATAAAAGCGCCAGTTATCAAGATAATTTCATGTGTTGCATTAGTATATCAAATGTATCGATGACAATATATTTCTCCACCTCAAAGCCATTTTTCACCATGTACGTTCGTCATTGGTACGCGTCCATAACTGGTAATTAGTCAGTTAATCATAAATGAATAGAACATTTTGACAAATAGTATTTTATAATGATGAACTTAACTCAATTGTATATTAACATCCGATCGAACTCGCGGGAAAGATTCAATAATAAAACTCACTTGATCTGTAACACCTGCTTTTTCATTTCGAATACTATAAAGATAACGTGTTATTTCACTGGACATTACATGAATTTTTCTACATTTTCCATAAAAGCAGGCAATGATTATGAAATCTCAAGTCATTTTTACTGATTCCACGTGTTATACTTCGAGTATCATATTATATCACAAAGAATCATGAAATGTTATCTTATACACCGAAATTCAATGTTGTGTATTGCAATTAATAACTAAAATATTGAATGATCTTTTCTTCTGTAAATGATTGAATAGATATTGAACACCAACTGAAAGTTAACTTGTAATTTATAACAATCGTTGTTGGTATTTTTAATTGACAAGTCAGCAACAAACTGATGATGCTATCTTTAATAAGATTTTTTAATTAAAAAACATATGATAGCCATGTGATTCGTGATGAAGCTTTTCCATATTGGTCAAAAATGGCAGTACAATTTTTCATTCAATCACATGTTCATATTCTCACCTAATAGGCGTCAAATTTAAATCTCACGGAACTTTTCACGTGAGAAATTCACAGTAAACTGAACATATGAATACGTGGAAAAATTTGAAGATAATAAATAGCAACTGCTGTAACACATTTGCTATTCAAAAATAGAAACACACTACTGCCATGCTCGTTCATCTCAGAACATATATGTGATGTTCTAAATCTAATTATTCAACTCTACCATTTACTATACAAAACCCATATATATATATATATATAAATTTGTCATTTTATTATTAATAGATATTAATAAAAAAATGACAATTTTCTAAATTTGTGCGTGCAGTCTCTTTTCAATTGTCAACTTGTACTGCATTTCATTTTTATTCCAGGAGAGCAATGTATATGTCATGTTTTCAAATTATATATAGTAATGTTCAATTTCTTATTCAATGAAGTTTTATTTGAATTGCTCGTTGTAGCGAATACCTACAAAATAATCATTTTGTCAAAATTCGATTTCGTCCCGGTTGCAAAGTCCCAAATAGCTCATTCCAAATTATCATTTTACTAGTGTATATATACAAATTAACATATAGTGAAATAAATGTGGAATACGTTAATTACAAAAAAAAAAGATGTTTATAATGATTATATACAAAGAGATAATAATGGCGTAATTGCAATGCGAGAGCTATTAACAGTATTACTGTCTAATTTCTTTTTCTTCATGTGAATATATTACCGTGTTCATCGTCATAAAGTCACTTATATCTACGTATACAAATATTGGCTTTGAAATATATAAACAACGCATTTCATTCATTCCTTTTCATTGTTTTACTATTTACAGTATTCACAAGTGTAAATACTGTTCCAAATTTTTTGAAAGAGGCAAAAAAAGTGAAAATTAGAGACACAATTTGCATCTCAAAATGAAATATGGCCGTAATTACTGCACTAGATCATTTGAATTGGTCAAAAGAAGATCAATATAACGCTATACTATGATAAACGAGTTTAAGGCAAGTTGCTACTGTGACTCTGAATATAATTTTCTATATATAATTTTCATTACAACATATATATATGTATGATATAGGTCTGTACTTCCTTCACTTTGCCGACAGGCTACAGACTAGCAGTTAAGGGTACGAATCGTATATAATGATAGGATTTGTATTTCTGATTATTCGTTTATTAATACTATTCATCGAGTAATGGTGTCTGTAATTTGTGTACCACCAGAATAGTACAAAACCTAAATGTCACCAAACAGTGAATCAAAAAATATATATGCGTATGAATATATCTATATATGCTTACTTGACAAAACATTTTTATGAGAATACAAGTTCTACATATATCTATTGCCAATATAAAATGAGCATGTATTGGTAAAGTGTAGACAACACGCAATTGTAATACGTAAGCGATCGATTAGGATTCTGACGTATATGGAATGCACGGGAACATGACAATGAGGCTCAAAAAGGGATTGAGAAACGTTATAATTTTTGCTTGCAGTATCGATTCGATAAATCGCATTAAATTGAATACAATTCCTCACCATATAATCAATATATTTGCGATTACATTGAAAATCTATAAATAATAATACTTCATGAATGAAGTGTATAATAATCTTTATTCATGTTTGTTGTTCACGCATTTTTTATATGCGTGTATATTCAATCATTATCGTTGCAAAGATTTCAGAAACTATAATCAACAAGAAATAATCAGCAGTGCTTATTGACTATAAATAGAATTTTGAAACAATGAAAAGCAACAATAAAGCCTCGTTGCCTCTATTGTTGATATACTGATGTATATACATACATCATTGTATTGTAACCATTGCTTTCAATATTGTTCAAGATTCATTCACTGTTACTCTTCTATATAGTACGATAATAACACAGCAACGTCTCTTTAAATTCAAACATATAGTACAATGCTAATTTTTTCACATCAGCCAAATGACAAATTCGCTGATATATTTTGTAATTGATGCAAAATAGACAATGATATATTCAAATCACGAAGAAAAAACATAGCTTTAATTTACTTCAATGAAGAAAAATGCGCCAATTTTCAATATTTCTGAATGTCTGTAAATATATCGATGACATAATTTTAGTATCTCGTTTCATCAAATATCTCTGCAGTGAGCATTTATGTCTTTCACAATGATAAACGCGACAATTCAGTGCCACTATTATTGTCATTCGAACAAAATGCGCTTGACGCAATAGTATTGATAATAGACAGAGCGAGAGAGAGAAATACATAACAACGTTGGGAGCTCGACAAAGAGAAGGATTTTACTCTTTCATTACATCCGCATTTTGTTTTCATTTTATTATTATTGTTATATATATATATATTTTTTCTTCAGTTTAAGATTGAAAAGTATATACTTGAATATAAATCAATTACAATTGATATTTCCGACTGGCTTAAATTTACAAAAGTATAAGTTTTTCTATAGTTGTTTTTAGTTTTGTTGACGCAAAATCGACTTCAAATTCTGCAGTCAATACAATTCCGCAATAACTGATTGATCATCTGCATTGTTACATTGAGACAAACATTGAAATATATTTTTGTTATATTTTTATTGCATTAATATGACACGTTATTCTATTATTTTTCATAGTGTAACTGAATTCATGGTCATTTCGAGGATTTCGTGCTCCCATGGCAATTATAAATCTGTTAATCGGGAATAAATATCAGATATTAAGTAGTAACTTGATATAAAGTGGATTTGGTAGAAGAAATTGAGGGTCAATGAAAATTCCCGGCAAAGTGCCAACGAAAAAATATATGCCTCATGTATATCATCTACTTTTTAATTAAAGAATTTTGGAAGTCGCATTTCATATGACTCATTATGATTGGAAGCAGCTTCAATAATATATTCGTATTTACATTTTCTATCATTAATAATTTATTTATTGTTATTAATTTATCTATTGATTCTTATTAATATTCACATTATCGTAAATAATTGAAGTTTATTAAAAGCATTGTATCGCTCTAATTTATGAAATATTTAACCCAAAACCCATTGGCAGTCATCATCATTTTTGATCAAAATAATGTTTCACACTACAAGATTTCAGTAATGACATGTGCTATACTACATTTGATAATTGTTTGGCAATTATTAATCCAATTAATGTTGTTTTGAGTCTATTACCGTATATATGCTAGAGGTGAACTTTGCGTGCCGCTCAATAGTACAATTTATACCACACACGTCATCTATGTCTTTCGCATATAAACTCACCAAGGTTGAGGTTGATGCCAAATAAATAAATATTAAAATAACCGTGTTAAAATAAAGCTATAAATATTCTTTCATCATATTGCATGCATTTCATCCAACGACTACTCTTCATTGCATATAAATATAAATTAATTTTTATCATTACATTTTTCACTTCATAACGCAGTTGAAATCTACGTGAATTGACGTTGTGAACCAATATTCATACTCAGCGTGCAATTAGGTTTTAAAGTTAGATAAATCGGTGATAATTATGAAAAAAAAATGGAGAAAAAGAAGAAAATATAAATAAAGTCAGATGTGCGATGTGGTGTTTCAGAGATAAGTATGAATGCTAAAATGACAACATTTTTCCACAATGTTCATTAGTTACATATCAATTTGCACGTTATATGCGTTATAATGACGATCATCGTAGTTGATAGCTTCATATATAAATATTATGGATGATATTATTAAAATATCCTTGCAAAATAACTATTTTCACATTGTACATATATAACTAATAATAATCATTTTCAATGGCTGTTTTTTTTTTATTGTTCAATCATATATTGTATTAACCTCTAAGGGAATTGAACATCTATTGAAACAAGTGAAATTTATTGTATATCGTAAATTATTTATGTAACTTAATTTTATTCCGATATTTATCTGATCTTACATCAGCCTTAACGGTAACACGATTTTATACTTTACACTTTGCGGAATGCCAAAGTTATTATACCGTGAAGGTCGTGCTTGACTGTTATTCCCCTGTTATCAGTATTACATATATGTACAAGAGACAAGGCCAGTCGAGACTCGTAATCTCTGTGAAGCGCCCAAAGGTCATTGAGATAAATGAGATTAATGTATAGGCACTTTGACGTTTGTGGTGGTCTATATCGTTACATGTTGATCCCTTATAATTTATATGATCAACACTTTGAATTGTCAAGTTCACGAAGAAGATAATTCCTTGAAGAATTTTTCTCACCACCGACTAATGTTTGAATCTTTAAATAATGTATCCACAATGTCTCGTACCCATTGAGCTAAAATTTGGCATAGAGTATGGAGGCCGCCTGGAGATGGCGAACAAAATTTTCTTGTCTATAACGGAACGGGATGGAACGAATGTGGATAAGTAATATGTTAAAGTTATTTTGAAATAAAAAAACTAGAAAATAAAGTATTATAGTAACAAAAGTAAAAACTTGGTTAAATTAAATTTTTTTTTAATTTTTAGTGTATGATAAAAGCCTATTTTTTAGTTTTTTTAAACTATAAAATTTTATTTAATAGCTGGGCCCACTTGTATTTTCATATAAAATAATATGAATAGTTCTAAATAGTTTTTGAGCGTAAAAACAAATTGGGCATCTATGGTAGACACTATAATGAATTACTAATTGTCAAATATACTTTATGTTATCTGCATTCTATATAGGGTGGGTGTTTTTAAAAAAGGGTTTTTATTCATTGCATCAAAAATATTACAGTCCATTTGGCCTTCAATTTGTTACTTTTTTTTTACTGGCAACCATTTTTTGCTATTTTTATATTGTAATATTGTAAAATTTTAATAATCATATCATACGGTTAATAGCACTTAGTCCTACAGTTACCTCGCGAGCGATTTAAAAAAAATAATTCTGCAAAAATAAAAATTTTTGTTATATTGTAAAATGGACGGTAGCATCAGTATTAAGTAGCAGTATTTCAGGAAAAATAAAAAAATAAAAATTTATCTAACTCAGAGGTGGAACAACTCGCCCCAAAGCGGGGCTGAATATTCCGATCCGAAATTTTACAAAAATTTACTTGTGTAAAAAAACCTATTGAGATATTAAAAGATGTCATTATAATATTACAAAACACTATAAACATCAGTTCAATATTTGCACATGTTAAAAATGAAACTCTTCATTTTTACAATATAATTTGATGTTATTTGGAAATGGAAACACCTCTTTTGTCACAATATGAAGCTGAAACATGTAACAAATTGCTTCATAAAATTTTTACAAATAATTTTGGTGTAAATAAAAATATGAACAGCATGCATATATACGAAGTATAAAGCGATGCCCAATATGAAGTGGGAGTTTATCCGATGAGTCGGAGTGTGCCGTGAAGATGAATGTACTCACGGACATTTTGTGCGAATGAGATTTGATTTGCAGTTTCAATGTTTGTCTATGAACATGTATATAGTCAAAGGAAAAGCGGGCACTCATCTCCTCATCAAGTAGAAAATCATACGAACGAGTAGTTGATACATTGTAATTACATACACACGTTAATTTCTCCCTTTTTCCCTCCAAATAGCATTTGGCCGTTTGCCAATTTACAAACATACCTGATCTCTCTCCAGTGTGTTCTGCCGTGTTTCTTTCTCGTCATTTCCTTTTTATTGAAATGAAGAAATTACCTCACATTCGATTCAAAATTCTGTCGTATTGGCGAGAACATAGGTAACATCGAGAAATTATATAGCATTGTTGAATCAATATGTTCAGAATTCAATTTACTAATTACTATCACGAAATTAATTGAATCATCGCTTATTTCACCATTTCTTCGAATTCATTTGCTTCTATATTTATACCTGACATTGAAAAATTTCGCATCGATTTTCTTCTATTCATTGACTGCCCTCGTATACTTCAAAATGTGTCATTACTTCTACAAAATCATCAGCGAATTCCCTACTAGAAACTTTATATTTTTATTAAGAGCCAACGGATATATATATATATATATATATAAATCGCTTTTTCACTATTTTCAGATATGAATATTCATACGGATTATTTCGAAAAAGAATGTCAATTTAGATCTCTGAAATGGCGAAGAATAAGGTCAAGTTAAAACTTTCGGCTTGATTTGTCTAGCGTGTACACGTAAAATATCAAAGCAACGTTACAAATTTATGAAAACTTTATTCAGTTTCTTCACAAATTGTTGAACAGTTGTTTTATGTATTCATACACGACCATTGTTTATTATCAAAACTTGTGATAATATCAATGTCCTCGTACGCCCAGACATTTTGTTCTCACATTATAATTTTTGCATTTGTAGATGGAAATATTTTTGGTTGATTAATCATTTTAATTGTATTTCATGACATGAACTACTTTACCTATACCGACATATACTAAAATAATCTTTGATGTATTTTCAGAAAATTCTATCATGTCAGTCATTTTGCTCTCCGGATATTGCTGGACATTTAACAAAGTGTACACAGAAGATTGCACCCTGTATAATAATAAAATGCGCAAAATGCTACATTATTTAATTGAAGATGAATGAGAAGAACACAATGGTTCAAATAATGAATGAGAAAATTCATTATTCATTCTTCTTGCATATACACAAACACTTCAATTTTGCATTTTTATAACAGCTGGGCCTGCAGCTATAGACATTTCGTTACCACAAAGATGTCTCATATACCAACTTTAAACCACTTACAAATATGACCAGAAGTGCATCAGCCAACAGAGGGACAGCCTTTTGGAAGAGTAGTGTGACAAATTTTAGTGTATACACTAAAAATACCTCTCTTTCATTATATGTATACGTGAAGAATAACTCACTATTAATGAGATTTTAATGAAAAAACCGGTATTAATTGATTTTCATGGTATATATCTTAAAAGTAGACACATACACATATATATTATATATAAATTAATGTCCAAGTCATAGAAAAATACAATCAGTTTACATTTGCATAAATCATATATAAAATTTTTAATGAAATCTATGCGCGACACTTTATTGGAGTTCAATTATATCATTGCAAATAGTTCTTTAGTATTGGTAATCCTTTAAATTCGTACTTTACTTTGTTCTTCATTGCATTCCATGTCCATTATGTGACGCAACAATGAGAAATGTATTATCATAGGTGATAATAACAATGGCTAATTTACTCCCTGAGAATCAATCTAGTCCACTGCTGAACATATAACTTGAATAATACACGGGAATATATGAATATGCGTCTCGAATAAATAAATAAATAAGTGTATGAAAATAAATAACGTACGCAAATTGCTGTTTTATCATCTGCAACAATACAAATTTACGTCGCCAAATTTAACGGTGATGAAAATACGAGATAAACTTTTTGGCATGTACTTGACTCATGTCCAAGAGGTTTTATACCTTACATTTCTATAATCAATAATTGCATTATATGATGCGATTATTTTCTACTTTTCATCATGTCATGATAAAAAAGTGTTGATGTTGCGAAACTTTTCAAGGTGGAACATCAGGCATATCTTGGAGTTTTTCATAACACTGGATAAATAAATCGGATGATAGATAAGCTCGTTGCACATTGTATTAGTTATCAACATTGTCTGGTATATTTTGCATCGTTTATAAACATTTTACCTCGGAATTTATGAGCGAATGAAAAAAAAGAATTTTGAAATATTGTATTATCACTACTTTGCAAATGATTCTCTTGATTCATACGAAATCACGTTATGAAATTATAATTATAGAATAAAAAGTGAGGTTATGTTAGTGTTCATATCGGAATCTTATATTTTTTGACAGTCATGGTATAGAAATTAGACGATTGATGACGTTACCCATATCTGAATTTTTTATTTTAACTTTGCAACAATGATTAGGCAGTTACTCCGAGACTTTCATGACCTCACCACGTTATTTATTCCGACTATTCTGTGGTCAACTATAACAAGAATAAAAAACTGTAAGTGAACGCATGACGTTATTTGTCTGATTTAAAATTTCTGAGCCAGCCGTGAGGCATAAATTTGCGTGTAATGTGGAAAATGGCGTAACTTCAATTTATTGCCTATATTTCACCAAGTTCCCGTAAACGCCATTTATAACTAAAACTTATGAGCTAGTGGTTAATTGCCATGAGTCGTAAAATCAAAAAATTTAGTCCCTGATGAGATATCAATGTCTACAATTTTTTACCTAACCGCGATGAATCAGCTATTGGTCACAAACTGAGCTTTGTGGAATAAATTTCCACTCCTACTATAATATTAGGGGTTGGAATTAATCTGTAGCGGGTTTTTCATGAAAACAGATGGTTTATTGAAGAGATGAATACCGCGTCCGAGAAACGTATCGTCTTTAGATCCAATTCACGAATCAACCCATTATTTGTAATCTTCATAAAAAGTGAACTTCTATTCAAAAAAATCATGAGCGATTGATCGAAACAAATGGTAACTGGAAGGAGCGATATGTGTGAGAATACAGCGGGTGGGGTAGGGCTTCTCATTTCAGCGTTTCCAAGTGTGTTTTGACCGGTTTTGTGACGTGCGGACGAGCATGGTCACACTGCAAAATGAACCCGTCGTGCCTTTCACAGTATTTCGGCCATTTTTCTTTTAATGCATGGCTCAAGCGTATCAATTATAGTCTGTAGCTATGTTCAATTATGATTGCATTGGTCCCACCAAATGCAGAGCGTGAGCTTGTACCCATGGATATTTGACTTCGCTACAAAAATCCCATCCGATTATTTTTACGTTGAAACCGCAGTTCACAGATCAAACAACGTTTCTCAACAACCCTCGGTCTCAATTCGTATAACACCCGATTTCCTTGTTTGTAGATTATTCCCATGACTTTTAGACGTTTTCTTGCCATTGATAAGTCAACACCCAACGATCCGGACAATTGTTCAAGTGTTTGACATAGGTGTTCATAGAGCAATGTCTCCTATTTTTCATCTTTGAACGGTTTCGGTTGTTCAAGTTGTTCCTTGTCTTCCATGTCGAAATCCTCATTTTTAAAATGTGCAAACCACTTCCGACAAGTTTTCTCATGTAGAGCGTGATCACTATAAATTTCCACAAAAATACGATGACTATCGACAGTACTTTATTTCATGTTAAAATAATCAAGTCACTCACTACTCTATAAAGTACAAAGTGCTGTAATTCATGCTTCAACAGAATGATATATACAGAAATTGACGGCTCATAACCGCTGTTTCACGGAGAATATATTATTGAAGGTAACAACGGAATGCTGTACTACCTGCGTCATGTTTTGTAGAACGCTACGAATTAATTCCGATGCCTAATATCCGCACCTGTTTAATAAATTTATGAATTTTGTTTAACTCTAGTTGACGCAATTTGTTTCTAACAAATACTAACAATACATCTACAAAAAAAAATATGAAATTTCCATAGACAACTGAGGAAAACTCACAATCGAAAATGCATATTATTATATTGTGAACACGGAAGGAAAGTGATATCACCTTAACAAACGTATACGTGAGAGTTGATGTAACAAAGATATAATTTATATCTAGTTAGAACTAGTAAAGATTCGATTTCGAAATATCAACAACTTTGATTCTTTTTTCTGTAAAATTTTCTAATGTAAATTACATTACTCTTTTTCCGGGTTCACAATGTATTATTACATACTTATTATGTCTAGTTTTCTTATATTTGACACCTTATAACATATATTCTAAATAATGGAAATAGAAAATCATATCAGACATGAATATTTCAACAATATAGACTTCTTCCCGAGAGCAACATATTCGGATGACGGAGGGGGTCAATTTTAAAACGCCAATATATGTTTTTAAGCATTTACGCGTTTATTTTAAAATTTTTTTATTTAATACAATAAGTCTAAACTAATTATTTGGTGATTTAGGATTAGAAATTTGTTTCCTTGATGTTTTCCCTCTTGGACATTCGTGTATGAAAAAAGGGTTGGTCATTCACAGATTAATGATGTATCATTGGAACAACACAACATATAATATATTTGATTATAGAAATTTTCCTAGTGATACAAAGGCTAAAGAGAATATCTTAACTCATTTCTTCGAAACTGTATTCATTCATTTGATATCGAAATAATTTCATGTGTTTCATTAGTTTTCATTAATAATCAAACATTGCAATACCAAAATTTGTCAATTTCTCAATTTACTAAAAACAGTTATAAGCAACAGAAAAATCACAAATATATCAACAATAATGTAATTGAAAAACTGCTCACCGTCAATTTGTTATTGCTGGACTAGTTTCATTTCTTTTACAAGAATTAATTGAAATTATATGAAAAGCATCAACAATCGTAGTGATAGATGGTTTTTATTTACTTATCGAGTGAGAGCGATATAATATTGAAAATGAGGAATTTTACATAAAGTCATTTTGACATTTCGCGAATTTCTCAAAGTTTTTGAATTCAAGAAACACTTTTCGCAGCTGAATTGTCTACCTATACACAATACAATATAATATATAAAATTATATACCATGGAAAAAAAATCTGCTACTCACTAACATTGAATTTGTTAGTAATTTTATTAAATAATAAAACAATAATGATGACTATTTTTCTTTATGTTTTTTCTATATATCAGTGCGCATGTATCATTTATCGTTTTGATTATTTTGGTCATATTGTAAGAGAATAATTAAGTGAGTTATCGTTGTATTCAGCATCTAAATCAACCATGAAAAGTTGAGAGTTGAGAGAAATTCATATACGTATAGAATGTAATTAAATTAAAAGCACATAACTTACGGATTTCAAAAAATCGCTATCAAGTGAAACCAATCCATGGGCAATAAACGATACATTTTGATCCAATAGTTCGCTGGCAAATAGTTCGAGCTGGAGACAAGGCAAATATTGACAACATCAATTATATATCCATTTTTTGATACTGTGAAGTCTACTTAATGATATTATTTAATCTATGAATTTATTCGGTTAACGAAATAACATAGCGATTCAAGTAGATTTGTCCACAGATCTTCGATCAAAGCTAAGGAAATTTCGTCAAAGAAATTAGAGGGAATTTCAATGATCTAAATAAAATAATAATGATACAAAACCGATTGAATACATATTCACAGCTGTATTACTCTTATATCAATGTCGCGGAATGGATTCATGATTACCTCATTTTTTAATCTTATGCGTGAAGTAGATTTATCTATAATCTTGAAGACGAGACTACGTGTTTTCATCATCTGCAAAAAGATAGAATGAATATATTTTTGCAATAAGTAATATGAATGTATAATAGTGAATTAATAAGACCATTGATGAATAAACTGACCTCGGCGTTGAGTTTCATACCACAGAACGTTAATGCAACAACTGGAAAAATGTCTTTCCCTATCCATAATATCATGTCTATGAATGATACAGGATGGGACAGTTTGGATCGAAGTATTGATATAATAAAATAGTGCAAAGTGTAAATTAGATCAAAGTAAATGAAACTTATGGCCAATGTAATTGACCACATATAAACTCTTGAGAAATCATTCAAAATTTCACGAAGAGAGCGATGTGCTCGTTTAATAACGAATATATCTTCAATAATTAAATTATTGGACATATTATTTCTGGTGGAATCAATATCATAATGAAGTAGAGTGACAGGTTCCGCCATCCACTGGACTAATTCATTCAATTTATGAAATTTGTTTTCAATGGAATTCAATATAACAGCATATTGAATCATTAATAATCCCAATATGAATCCAGGTATTAAATCAACAATTGAATACGACTGGTCATCAATGACTACCGCAACTTCTATTATACAGATTAACATGTTGAGAATTACGTGTGTCATAAATATCATAATCTGAGTGAGTTGTACTTTTTGTAAACAATTGTTGGATCTCGTTCTAATTAGTCCGATTTTCCAATCTATGTATCGATGTAATAGCGACACTGATGTTGTTTGGATGACACAGTTAATTAATAATGTCGTCACACAACACACATTCCCAATGATCAAAAATAGAGTTTCAAATTGATATTGCATAACTATTACATCCTTATCTGAGTCTTCAGTTAAATTACTTATCGTGAAATATGTTATCAACAACAACACTAAACTCAAAATAATATTATAAACTGATCCGATTACAGAATACGTACAATTTAAAGTGATTTGTATTACATTTTTACAAGTATTTGATGAAATATTCATCTTACATGGTGCTAATCCAGCAGCTTTAAAAGCTATTATAAATAGACGCAACATATAAATATCACATTTAGCAAATATTGCTATTACACCCATTTTTTTTTTTTTTTT
>CAJUYH010003712.1:35568-66326 GCA_910591685.1 Galerucella tenella | reverse complement strand
TTTTTTTTTTTTTTTTGAATCAAATTAATAATTAAAATTGTTATTCGTCACCAATATAAGATTCACGCTGGGTGCCTTCAAAATTCAGATGGATTGTCCAATAAAGATATATCACTGTTTTCGTATTCATCAAACCATATAGGCACTATTGAAGCGAGCACTTTTCTCTCAACAAAATTACGAATCATTTGGCGGATTATTGGAATTTATATTGGTTGACTTCCATTACCACATAAGAAAACAGTAATATAATCCGAGAAAATATTAATTAATGAATACAAAGTATGTGGGTTCAGAACTTGACTGCTGGAATGGAGTACAGCGTCGTATATGAAGTTTGAACTACCCACAAATTGAAGTAATAAACCAAATTACTCTTTTGATACAACTCAAAAACTCTTGTGTGCTCCATATGATGTAAAGTAACTTGTTTGTCTCTGCACGTTCATGCAACAATAACTACTTTCTATACACACTCCATGAACGTGGATTGTTTTTAATTAAATGAAATAGTATGGATTGATAATGATGAATTTATAACAATGGGAATACTTTCATTGCGTGACACTTCGTACAGTAATAGAGAATTATTATAAATGTAGATGTCCATCAAAGAAATGAAGTTGTATATATGCACGAATGATGCACATTTATTCCATCAAGATAATTCCCATCGATATACGTGAATAAATTGAAATGCAATGCTCAAAGTCGGAGTTGAATGTGAATATTTATAAATATAAATATCAATCACAATTATTATTTATACATGTATATATGAAAAAAACGTAATAATTGTGTAGTAAAATAATTAATGTCGATATGATACTATGTATACGTAATGTCAACTTGAATAATAATTCTTATGGCTTTAAAAGTCCCAATTCAGATATACAAACGCAACTGGTGAACTCAGTTCTAAAGTGATTCTATTTCGAAATAGAACTAATCATCAGTATACAGGAATAATTGTCTCTGAATTTTTGGAGAAAAGCCAATGAAAATTATATTATTTGAGATTGCCACTGATGTGTAATTATTGCTTCCTTTGAAAATCTATTGTGTAAAATAATATAGGCATATTAAAAGTATGTAGAGGAATAAATTTGTTCGGAATGGGAAAAAGATATTCCAATATATTTTCATTAAATATGAATGAAAAAATGACACTGTACCCTATTACTTATTACTATATATTCATTCAATAAATATGCAACAAATGTTGTCAATGATTTATACCTTTTTTTATTGAAGTTTCACAGTTAAAAAATGCGAGTGTTCTAAAATTGATATACGATCAAATGTCATTTATACTACTTATTTCACATGTACTTGAATGATAATTTCTGAATATATATTTTTCTCCAACAATATTTATAGAAGAAATCAATCAATTGATGAATAACAAGGGATTCGGTAATTTATCGAGTCTATTCATCAGATCAAAAACTTCAATCACATTTAATTAAAATCAGTTCTAATTACCTTTCATTCTATTCATCAATCTGTTTTATACAACCTTATTCATTGTCTTGACGAGAAACAGCTTCAATCCATTTTATTTTGAGATAATTCAAAATATTTTATTGCAAATATAGATAACATTCAGTATTGTATTTTTTTATTCGTCTGATCTGATAATACCTGCGGTTTTATTTTTCCAATGAGTGGAAAGTTTCAATTGCATGCCTCAATATACGCTTAATTCTTAGGAGACACTGAATGAAGTTGGCACTCATGAAAATAATTCTTTACAGATATATTTTGCTTTCACTGCAATTTCAACTTTTTATCAAATAACACCTTAAATGAAAATCGAAATGAGTTGTACATTAAATTCCCAATAGTCAGGTACAATGTGCAATTAATCGTAATTGAAAATGAATAACATTTATTCATATTGCACAGTTTTTAATGTTATCATACTTTTTGCACTGAAATGATAGGGAAAAAAATGAATACATGTATTTCAGACAATGAAATCATACATTGGAACATGGTAATACCAAATCCATTAATTCAATATAGCTTAAACGTGTATCACTAGCACAACAGGGTGTATCAAACATTAGATTATAATAATATGTCTTCATTTAATAATCGGACAATTATAGTGACCATTTTCCCTCACATTTCTCCTGTATATCAGTGATAATGAATCATTTATCATTTCGATTTTTTCGGTCATATTGTAAGAGAATAATTAAGTGAGTTATCATCGTATTCAGCATCTAAATCAGCCATGAAAAGTTGAGAGTTGAAAGAAATTTATATACGTATAGAATGTAATTAAATTAAAAGCACATAACTTACGGATTTCAAAAAATCGCTATCAAGTGAAACCAATCCATAGGCAATAAACGAGACATTTTGGTCCAACAATTCCTTGGCAAATAGTTCGAGCTGGAGACAAGGCAAATATTGACAACATCAATTGTATATCAATTTTTTGATACAGTGAAATAACATAGCGATTGAAGTAGAGTTGTTCACAGATCTTCGATCAAAGTTAAAGAAATTTCGTCAACTCAAATTGAAGAAATTCGTTTAAAAATTTGACCGAAACTTAAATGACTACGATGTTTTGGATCATCAAAAATTTCGATTAAACTCAAGTATGTGAATTGTTGAGTGAAGGAACCCAAATTAAACGGTATACGATTGTAGAATCGAATCGTACAAAAGTTGTACAAGTGTTATTTCGTTTATAATTCTACAATGCTTTGGAATGAGAAAAAATGCATTCAATCATCTAAATATAATAATTATGATACAAAACCGATGGAATATATATTTACACCTGTATTACACTTATATCAATGTCGCGAAACGGATTTTTGATTACCTCATTTTTTAATTCGATGCGTGAAGTAGATTTATCTATAATCTTGAAGACAAAGCCACGTGTCTGCTTCATCTGCAAAAAGATAGAATGAATATATTTTTGCAATAAGTAATATGAATGTATAATAGTGAATTAATAAGACCATTGATGAATAAACTGACCTCGGCGTTAATTTTCATCGCACAGCACGTTAACGCAACAACTGGGAAAATGGCTCTCGCTAGCCACAAAATCATGTTTATGCATAATACTAGATCGGACGCATTGAATCGAATCAATAATACAATAAAATAGTACGTATTGTAAACTAGTTCAATGTAAATGAAAATCATTGCCAATGTAATTGACCACATATAAACTCTTGAGAAATCATTCAAAATTTCGCGGAGAGAGCGATATGCTCGTTTAATTACGAATATATTTTCAATAATCAAATTATTGGACATGATATTTCTGATAGGAACAATATCAGAACGAAGTAGGGTGACAGGCTCCGCTGTCAACTTGAGTAAATCATTCAGCGTTTGTAATTTGTTCTCGATGGAACTCAGTATGATAGCATATTGAATTATTAATAATCCCAGTATAAATCCAGGTAGTAAATCAAACGTTAAATATAGATTTTTATCAAAGTTTGTCACAATTTCTGTTGCAAGGAGTACCATATTCATAATTAGTGACGTCATAAATATCATAATCTGATTGAATTGTATTTTTTGTAAACATTTATTGTGTCGCGCTCCAATTAAACCGATTTTCCAATCTATGTATCGATTTAACAGCGCCACTGATTTCTTTTGAATAAAACAGTTAATTAGCAATGTCGACACAGAACACACAATCCCACTAATCAACAATGTAATTTCAAATCCATGTTGCATAACTATTACATCCTCGTCTGAGTCTTCAGTTAAATTACTTATCGAGAAATATGTTATCAACAACAACACAAAACTCAATATAACATTATAAACTGATCCTATTATAGAATACGTACAATTTAAAGTGATTTGTATTAGATTTTTACAAGTATTTGATGAAATATTTATCTTACATGGTGCTAATCCAATAGCTTCAAAAGTTATTATGAATAGACGCAAAATATAAATATCACGTTTTGCAAATATTGTTATTACAGCCATTTGTTTCTTTTTTTGTAATTCAAATGAATTGTTAAAATTGTTCTTCGTCATCAATATTTGATTTACTGGACCATTGTAATTTATATTGGTTGGCTTCCAATTGTCACATAAAAAAAAACAGGAATTTACTGCAAGACAATGTTGATGAGTAAATACAAATAATGTGGGTTCAGAATTTGATTGCTTGAATGGAGTACAATTTTGTATAGTATATTAAATCTAAACGACCAACAAATTGAAGCAATAGAACAAACCACTTTTTTAATATAACTCGAAAACTTTTGTGTGATTCATATGATGTAAAATAAGTTGTTTGTCGTTGAATGTTGATTCGAATGTGACTGCTTTCTATGTATACCACAAACGCACACTCCTTTGAACTATATAGAATGGTATCTACTGATGATAATGCATTCATAACAATGAGAACTATTTCACTCACACTATGCATTAACAGTGAATTATTCAGAATATAGACATCCATCAGAGAAATGAAATGTATATACACGACGATGTACAACGATACCATTAAGGTATATATCGATCAATATACGTAAATCATGATACATCCGAGTCAATTTCATATGTTCATTGACAAAATTAAGAAATTAAAAAAATTACATAATTCAATTAATTATATGACTATATCTACCGATATATTCCAAATAATGTTCAACAATACGTTCTAAGTTATTTCCAACACATCAAAATTACCAATTCTATTTCGAAAATTTCCGAAGATTCATCGAAAAATTGTGAATTATTTTGAGCTGTGTAAATAGTAGCGTCCACTGGCGGGATTAGATACACGCACGTGCGTCCATGCATTTAGAAGGACTAAGGACGATTATAAGTTAGAACGAGAAGAATTAAATAATATATTCTCAAGAGGAATTGTCCTGTTTATTTCCGTTCATTTGAAATTATTTCCGATTACTTTTTATTTTATTCTGCAATGTATTTTATAATTATTTTATAACAACTTTATTTACATATACTTGGCCCTACACATTTATGGTTAATCAAATTATCAGAAAAAAAGAACCAACAATTAGATAATTATGTGTATGATGGACTTTTTAATATTGCATTATATATATATATATACTATTCTTTGTTAATATAGCAAAAATCCTTTGTCTGTCTCTACGACCTACTTTCCTATTATTTTTTATATCAACACACTACGTTTCCAAAGTCCTTATCAAATTATCAGTCTCTTATGTATGCCATATATGGACGTATCGATTGCACACTCGATCAGATGATTTGAATAATATATGAAACAACAAATGTAATTTCATCATGAAATTGATCTACAATGAGTGGTATTCGACCAAAACTCGATCATTATTAACATTAACCTTGCGAATTACTAAATTATAAATGAGAACAATTGAACTATTTTATTACTATATACAATAGAACATTTTATTACATATAATTAAACTCTCACATGACAGAAACGTTATATTGAAATGTAATTTATTACAGAGTGTATTGCATTTGTTATTTTCTAAATGAGGAAATTCATCGATTTTGCCTCTGTTACAATTTCACTATTCGTGTGATAACTTCATCGTGCCCTATAATCAATTATTTTTTAATATATTGATTCCAAGTTTAGAAAAAATCATGTCTAGTTTGACCCCTCGAATGATATAGTCGGTTTTGCGGAGTCCACATTTCATTTCACGAAAAATTGCAGCAATAACTGTAGTGATTGTCGGAATTCTGACAACTGAGACAAATAACCATATTAATGAATTTTCTTAACTTTCTTTACTCCATTCTCTACTTCATTGAAACAATCCAATTTTATGGTTTCTTCGATCGCTAGTAGTATAATAGGAATATAGAATTGATATCTCACTTCATAAATATGTTTGTGCAGGCGGCATTGTATTTGTCTCAGACACAGTAACTAATCTAAATTATTGTGTCCTCCAAAGTAAATCAATTCAAAATAAAAGTTTGTTGGTCAAACGTAACAAAATCATATTGGAATGATTTTTTACTTCGGGTGATCGTTCACATGATATTGATAACAACGTCAAATAGAATGATGTTATCAAATTACGTATAACAATTAATCTATGCATGTAATTCCACACAAAACATAGAAAAGAAAAAAACAACATTCAATATTACTTATCAATGAGATACAATCGCTATAATTTTAGGTAATGAATCCGCATATGCTGGCTATTATCATAACTTCAATCAAAGATTTCAATCTGATAAATCTTAAGAAAATAAATTTGTCAAACAAAGGCTAATTTCAAATAATACCTTCCCATGAAATACACTCAATGGATAATGTCTTGTTGCCGCTTATCTAAAACTCGAATCAGTTATAGCACACCAAATGATTTGTAATAAACAATTGAAAGTACAAGTAAAATTTATATTTGTTTTCTATCTATTGTTCATCGTTGCCTATGATGGACAATATCAACAAATCGATTCATCAAGCTTGATTTAGCCAATCTAATTGTTTAACTTAACACTCAATAAGATTACAAATGTTGAAAGATATTTAATTTTCCCATTATTGATACATCCGAAAGTAATTTCATCAGCCATAATGAAATAATCCAAATAAATAACCAATGTAGATCTCCACAATTTTACTGAATATATTCATGACACACTTTCAGCAATTTCGACATTACACAACTCTGAGTAGTCAGTTGATCAGAATTAGCAAACACAATTATAATGATGTGGCGTTTGAATATCATATATCATTATGTTTGATGAAATGAAAAAAAGATTTTTTTTTTTTTTTTGCAATCACGTTGGTGAATCGGTGCGAATAGAATAATTATTAATATTGTCATTATATATGTAATGAAGTTTATTCGCATACCAAATTATAATGTAGTAAATTAGCTGCTATATAAGACTGTATTAGTTACTCATTTATAAACTTATATAAATTTAATGTAAATTCATGGATCGTACAGTGTTGTCAGTGGTTCTGAAAACATTATTGTCAACCCTTTGCATTTAATATACTGAATGATACCTAACAATGAAATGAAAAATTTTGGCAGAGTAATATGGTCAGATCACTCGATTTATAAATAATTTATATGAAATATATAATATATATATATATATATATATGTAGGAAGAGGGGGGCAAAGTGGGCCCCTTGAGGAAAATAATCATATCATTAATTTTTTTTATGCGTTTACTTCTTTTTAGACCCTTGATACTTATTTTCACTTCATTATGCTGGCTCCATTAAAATTGAAAAATCGAAAATTAGAGGCAAAGTGGGCTCCCCAACAAATTTCGTAATTGATATTTTTTTAAATCAAAAAATATTGGATGGTTCCAAAATTCGATCGGTGACTATTTTTCCTTTGGTTCAAATTAAAGTTGATCGACGCAGAATAAGATGCAGTAGTACTGTTCAATGTTATCGTGAAGAAACCCACTCGGAAGAAGAAGAAATTGTCACTCGTTCATCAAAAACAACTGCCGATGAATACAAACGACAATTTTTTCTCGAAGCTTTAGCTGGTGATACTTCTTCTACAGATGTAGAACCAGAAAGAAAAAAAGACAGTTTCAACATTTCGTCGCAAAGTATATTTCCTTTTACTGAACATCAAACTTGTAAACGTAGAACAAGACAAAATAAAAGTCCAATTTTAACAGGCTCGCCGCACATGCAAATTCTTATAAATAAAAAAGAGTATTTAAAAGATGTCCCAAAAAAAACAACGGAAAAACAACAATGAAAGGAAAGAAGAAAGGAAAAAGCGAATCAAAACAATCGGTGGATGATACGGTTTGCATTTTTTGTGGCAAGTTATATTCAGAATCTATAGAGCCATAGATTCAATGCGGCCAATGTAAAAATTGGGCACATGATTCATGTGCCGGTATTCACAACAAAGTTGTGCGAAGCTACACGTGTGATATTTGCAAATAAGTATAAAACAATTGTATTTTAATAATGTAGAAAATCATTTTAATAATCTGTTGCAATATTACTTTAAAACGGGGTTTTATTATCTTTAATTTTCTTCATAAATTATTAGGAACTTGAATAAGTTCTCGCTGTTTCTTCAAAGATGGCAGTAGCAGTACTCCGTGCATGGAATGTCGAATGGTAACGCACATGCAAGGAGGTACTGTATCTAACCTCAAATTTCATTGTATGATAGTTCACTTTAGAGTAAATAAATAAATATAAGTAAATAAGTAAATAAATATATTTGCGGGGCATTTTATTGCATTACTTTATTCAAAAGAAATCAGCAGCTGAAGCACATAGAATTCTTGTTGAAACTTATGGTGACAATGCAATTATAGATTATATTTTAAATAAAGTTTTTATTTTGTAAAAAAACAGGGAGAACTTATTCAAGTTTCTAATATATTTAATGAACAGCTTTGGTGGTCTATTTTACTCCTTATTTTATAAAAAATGTCGAAAAGCTTGTTATACGTCAGAATTTTTTGACGTATTGAAAATTGTGAGGGGCCCCTTTTGCCCCCATATTTTTTGAAGTTTTGGAAATTTGAAGAGGCCCACTTAACCCCCTCCCCATATATATATTACTACATGAATATACACAACGCTCATAACACACCCATACTGATATGCACAAACTAGATCCACTGTAAAATATTCAGGTGTTAGTTAAAAGGGTGGAGGCATGTAGGTATACACGATGGCGGTCCGATAAGTACTTAGCCTCACCGACCGAAGGGGCCGCAATCGCAATAGAAATTTACTGTCGTGTAGAACATTATCGTAGACGCCTACTGTCGAACTTTCAGCCGAATCGGACGCGCAGTTTTGTTTTGATCGCCTGTGGAAGCGGACGTGCCCTGGAGTTTAGAAAAATGGAAACGGAGCAATATCGATAGCAAAAGAGCAATTCTTGTGTTTGGAAGTGAAATCAAAGACCGCTTGGATACTGTGTACGGGGACTCTTCTCCTTCGATGGCGACCGTCAAAAATTGGTTTAACGAGTTTCAATATGGTCGCAGGTCGGTTTTCGATGAACCACGCACATGCGCCCCGAAAATGGCTACCACGAACGATATCGTGAAAAAAATCCACGATCTGGTATTGGCAGATCGCAGATTAAAGGTACGTGAGATAGCTTAGACCGTAGGTATCTCAGAAGATCGCGTGGGTCATATCCCGCATGCAATTTTAGGCATGAGAAAGCTGTCGGCGCGATGGGTGCCGCGTTTGCTGACACCGGACAACAAGCGTAACCGTGAGACTACTTCAGAGCAGTGTTTGAAGCTGTTTAGGCGCGATTCGAAGAAGTTTCTGCGTCGTTTCCTGACCGTCGGCGAAACATGGGTCCACTAGTACACACCAGAGACCGAGGAACAGTCGAAACAGAGGACTCCACCCGGCGAACGTGCTCCGAAGAAGGCGAAGACTGTCCTATCGGCCGGAAAGGTGATGGCTACCGTTTTCTGGGATTCCTAAGGTGTGATCTACAGCGACTACCTAGAGAAGGGCCAAACGATCACAGGACTTTACTATGCCGAATAATTGGGCCGATTTGACGCCGAATATCAGAAAAAACGACCCCGTTTGCCGAAGAAAAACGTGCACTTCCACCATGACAACGTGCCAGCTCACACCTCCGCCGTCGCCACGGCCAAATTGGTCGAATTGCGCTATGAACTACTGCTCTACCCACCGTATTCTCCAGATTTAGCCCCGTGTGACTTCTTTTTGTTTCCACATTCGAAAAAGTCACTCGCCGGAGAGAAATTTGAGTAGAATGAGGAGGTCACCGCCGCCACAGAGGCCTATTTTGCAGACCTCGATAAAACGTATTTTCAAGCGGGTTCAAGGAGTTGGAGCATCGCTGGGTCAAGTGTATCGGGCTAAAAGAAGACTACGTTGAAAAATAAATAGCCGATTTTTTATTGAGTTTTGGCTATTGTCAAATATTAGGCATATCAGTGTTAAACTATTTTTTCAAATGGTTGATAAAATCCATTCGTCAAAGTTTAATTCTGATGTTAGGACTATTTTCGAACGATTGATTGACCATCGCGATAAGAAATGTTTAGTGAATTAATTGCCCTTCAAGATTTATAATATTATTAGGCATAGAGTGAATAAATCAACTCGGATATATTATTATTGTCTCTGGCTTTATACATCTCCTTTACACATATTCTCTTTACCTATTTCAACTTTACATTTGACATTCTTTTGATTTTTCAATTTTTCACTTTTGCAATAATTCCTCTAACTCTTTCATTCTCTCTATTTACATTTTTTTATTTTTTATTTTTAACCGCTTCTTCAATTTTTTTTATTTATTCACATAAATATTTGTCAATACTTCCTTTCGGTGATCTTACCAATCTTTCATATTTCTCACTTTTATCGCATTCACCTCTCCATACTCTCATATACTCTTTAATTTCTTCACGTTGCGCGTCATTTACTCTCCGACACTATATCACATGTTCAATGGTTTCCTTGTCCCAATGACATATTCTGCATGTCTATTCTCGGTACCCTTTTTTATCCGCTCTTCCTATGCTCCCACATCTCATCCTTGCCCAAGTTTCCTTGATGTCTTTTCACCGGGTTCTTTTCTCTTCCCAATACTGATTTCCTTCCTGTTGGTCGCTAGTTCCTTGTACATTTTATTATACGTCGAGTTCACAGTTTTCTTCCATTCCACTTCAAGCTCCCTTTCTCACCCATTTTTTAGAGCCTCGTCCCATATCTTTGCCACATTGTCCTCATTATCTCCTTTCCATATTGCATCCGTCAATCCTTCAATTTCCATTGCTTTCAGTACCTTCTCCACGTTCTTTTCCCATTTTGACGCTTTGTTGTTTGTTATTCCCCTTACTCCCGACTCTCTCTTTTACCACGTATTCAATCATTATTGTCTCCTTTCTCCAAATATACCTTAGTGTGCTCAAATATATTTAGTCTCATTAATAAATTTGCTGATGTTGTTCATAAGCAATTGGTACGATATTGTCTAAATAATTTTCGATAAACTTTCACCAAGATAGGCTTAATTACATAATATTTTGATAACTGATAACGATAAGTAATCTTGACAAAAAAATATCCTGATGGCCATCTCTTTAAACATATTTTCATTTTTCAAATTGTTTACTATTAATAAAACTCGTTTATAATAACAAAAGTTTTTCCACTGAATATTTAATTGACATACGTGAACCAGCAATTGACAATATATTAAATAATATGATTGACATTATAGATACATACATACATGTAAATGGAAAGATACAAATTCGGTTCTTATGTTTGGACATTCATCGGTACATCCGCTTGCTATCACGATTAAATAAACTAAATACAAATTGTAAATATAGACAGTGTATATAATAACATTAAGACTTTCATCTTATCTCTCATAGAATGATGCACTTTCTATCAGTATTTAATTAATATTGAAAATATTATTATGTTATTGTAGTGAAGGTTTTCGATGTAATATAATTAGACATACTTCACATATACTTTGACTATATATTTGTTCCAATAACATGAAAGATGATGCATATATTTTTCTCAGTGTACACATATATTTTATTCAACTATTCATTTTGATGACAGTAGATCTGACGAGATAGAGCCAAACTCTGAATCTTATCAGATGGAATTATTTTTCCGTAGTTATGATCATGTATTTGAGCAACTATGTATTCTTGTACTCATTGCTATGTACAAAACAATGTTGTTCCCATTGAGATAAACATTATTGTCATAGTAATAAGAGTGATTTTTTGGAAATAGCACTCTTTCATATGTTGATATGGATACCGCTTCTATATTTAATTTGCTAGGTATAAAAGCTCAAATCAAACATGAAAACTAATATCACAATTTACATACACTATTGCAGTAATACCATTGAACAACACTATATAGTACTGGTGATGTAGTAAACTTTCCCGTTTTTTATACTTTTCATCAGATAGTGAGTAAAGTATTGGTATCATCAGATTGTATGAAATAAACAGGTCTAGTTTGCATTATTTCACAACACTGAATGGATAAACGGACGATCGAAGTGAATATTAATATTCACTAAAACGTCATCAATACTAATATGAACAAATATTTAATTTTTATGACGGTCATGAACGTTAAAAAGGTGTTTTTTTGGCTGTTGTCCGAATGGATATCCGTCATATATAGCAAAAGTATTTCAAAAATGGATGGACCAAAAAAATTGTAAACTTATAGGAAATTGATTTTTATCAAACTGGTGGAAAATTGTTATGCCAAATTTTGTTTCGACTTCCAATTTGACGTAAAATACGAAATATGTGGAAAATCGTACATACAAGTGATACACATTCCATCCTGATGACATATGATGACGGATTACCATGTCAATAGACCTTGTTGACACAATGTTGTATATAGTATATTATGTGGAAAACAGTTCTTTTTGCATTGTAGGTATAGGTATTTTTCGTACATTGTCAATATTATATTTGTGTGCTTACAGGCCGATTTTGCACTGATTATGTATATGATTTTAATGCTTACAATCATTGAATATATTAAAAACATAATTATATTCGAAGTATAAATCCAATATCAATATATTATCTTCTTATTTTGTATTCGAAAGTTAGCTTCCTTTATTTTCACAGTACTCGTACAATTGAACAGTTTGCGCAATCATTGACCTTGCTTGAAGGTGGTGAAACCGTATGGCCAACTTCAAGTAGAATTACCATGTATGTTATCATCGTACCGAACATCTGTGAAGAAATCCGAATTTTTGCAATTAATACAATCGTAATAAATTAATAATATTCATATTTTCATAGTGACAAATTGATTTGTAATTTTTAGTTTAAGCAATCGAGCATTCCATAAAAGTATTACATAATGTTTTAGTCTTTTCAAATGAAAGTGGGCAACACTTACAGAACACCATGTTTTTGCCCGTATTGGACAGCTCGAGAAAACCTTTCGTAAACACTAATTTAGAAATGTGCCTGAAGTTCGAACGTTCAAATGAACGCATTCTTTCTGTTTCATGTGACACGAATAAAAAATCATAATTTCATTTACAATGCGATAACCAATCTGATTCTTGTTGCATACGTTTTTAAGAATTAGATAATAATATTTAAAAATATTAGCAAAAGAAACTCGATTGGTCATCGGATTTTAAATAAAATTATGATTTTTCAAAGTATAGGAATGTATATGGGAGTGGGTTCCGTGCAGTCGGGGTAGTTGGAAATATTTCTTAAAATTAGACAACAATATTTAAAGATATTTGCAACAAGAATCAGATTCGTTGTCGCATTTTAAATGAAGTTATGATTTTTTATTCACGTTACATGCATGTGAAAAAAAACGTTCATTTGAACGTTCCGAACTTCAAGCACAAAATATAGAATTCTAAACACCGTACCATGAAATATCAAAAACTATGATACCACTTAAAGACGTCATAGTTATCAGAGATTCGTCATAAGATAATCAGTATATTTAACGTCTCCAATAAGAGCATATAAAAAGTACCTGAAACTATTATAGCCCTTCCTCATATACAATTTCATATTGAACGGAATATTTGAGCAAATGTTCGTGACATTACTAGTTAGAAATGCCTAATTGAATTTAATCTTTTATCTGCGGCTGTCGTCAATAGACGATGAAAAAAAAACTAGATGTCACTATATAAGCGTAGGTAAAAGATTAATTGCAATGCCACATTTCCCTGTGATTACTAAAGTTTCAGGGCGATTTCACGCAAGTATATACTGTATACCGCAGTGTGAAACTCCAAAAAGATAAACTTACCGATTTCAACAGACAGTTATCGAGTACAAAAATTCGACAAGCCATGAAAGACAGTTTTCTGTGCAATAGTTCGATGGAAAATTGTTCAAGCTAAAAAAGAAATTGATTAATTACGATAAATCTTTGGTATAACATTATGTACGAGTATTACATACTTCATATGGCATTCCCATTTGTGTTGTGAATGTAGTCATCATACAGTAAATGATCTGACTAGTTCTTTTTACCTGAAGGGAGTGAAGATAATGAATAATTTGAAAATCTAGAGAAAATAAAAATGTTCTTATTATACAATTGGTTATGTGATAATTATATAATACAAACTTCAGTAACAGTTTGAGTTATAGTCATGGTAAAGGCGACGATGGGAAAGACATCTTTGACTAGCCACACAAAGGCATTGATAGCTATTATAGGTGTAATAGGTCCTGACGTTGATAAAAGAAACGGGGAAACAAAAAAGTAACAATGGTACACCAACTGCACACAAATCATCGCAATTGCTAATAATGTAGGTAGTGAATAAAGTTCTATGAGATCACATGAAATCTCATAGAGGATACGTTGAGCTTGTCTTATATTTATAATATCATCAATTAATTTACGATTGGATGACGTTGCCACAGCAATAGAAATAAAATTGGATTGGCGCATTTTAATAGTATTTGCAGTCAATAAAAGCATCTCATTCAAATAATAAAATTTTTGTTTTATAAAAATCACTAAAACTGTATATTGAATAATAAAGAAATCAATAAAAAACCCAGGAATTTCTAATATTATAAGATAAACATGTGGTTGATATTCAACGAAAAATTCAGTACTGATAAGCACAACGGCAGTAATAAAATGCACTACAATTATTAATGTTTGATGACACTTTCCACTGTGTAATTGGTGAAATTGATACATATCATACAGTTCGATTATGCGTTTATTTTCAATCAGAAATAATCGATTAAAAACCATTATTGCTGATTTTTGATTGAAACAATAGATTAACATTATCATCATGGCAACGATATTCGCACAAAATGCAAGGCTAATTTCGCATGTGATTCGAAACGGTGAAATGGTCCAAATGCTACTTTTATACAGAAACGGTAAATACAAACATATTATAAGAAAAAAGTAAAGTGACAAAAAAAAGTTGTATAATGCTCCCGCAATAGAACTAACAAAATTCAACGTTATTTGTCCCTTATTCATTTTAATATTCGATGAAATAATAACATTAAATGGTGCAAGTCCAAAGAATTTGAAAATGTTCACGATCAAACGAAGTAAACTGGCATTACACGATAAATAATCCGCTGTGACCTTTACTTTGCCTCTCATAATTTTGAAAACTTCCATGTCAGACCAACACGACTACTGCGTTATCAACTATTCTTCTAATATCGCCTCCTGAAGAAATGGAAAGGTCGAAAATCGCGACGAATCATCAATGTTGATACAATTTGTTTTATTTATCATTCATTACTACTATTGCCTGATAATTATTTTTATCAGAGTATTAGAACAAATGAAATTACACATATGCATAATATATGACGATTGATTAAATATATTTGAACAACGCATTTCATCACTTTATATTCACTTATATTTTATCATCGGTGAATCGGTTTATTAGGACAGTAGATGCCATGACAGTTCTCACATATGAAGAATAAACAATCAATATTTTCGATTTCACTTGTTACTTTTATATATGTAGGGGAGAGCGGAGCTAGCAGTTCCCGCTTCAAGTTGTTCCGACAGCATAACGTCGTGGTTACTGCAAAATGTCGTATGTCCAAAATATTAACTTTTCAGGAGATGGAAAATTGCAGAAACGAAAACGAGGCAGATGGTGACTTATATGACATTTACATATAGCGCATGCGAACTTATTCACTAGTGTTTGACATACGATTTTCTGCAATAGACTAGATATAGCTATTTTAATTTGAATGCTGGCTTAATCCGGAATTCGGTATTTTTTAACATACGACGTGTTGCAGTAACAGCGACGATAAGCTTTGTAAGGAAAAGAGATAGCAACACAGTGAATTGCGCTGATGAATCGTCGGGTGACGCGCCACGCCAAGCAACCATTTTTTACTATTTTTATATTATAATATTGTCAAATTATATTATAACCATATTTATAGTATTATACAGATAATAATACTTGGGCCCGCAGTTGCCTCGCGAGAAATTTTCAAAAAAAAATTCTGCAGAAATAGATAAAAATTTTCTGTAGACCGTAAGATGGAAGGTGGCGTTAGTTTTAAGTAACAGTATTTCAAAAAAAAAAACAATTTATCTCGAAGGTAGAACAACTCGCACCAAAATGGCGCTGAATGTCGTACTCTGAAATTAGGCAGAAAATTGCCTCTGTATAAAACCTCTTAAAATTCAATATTTTCACATGTTAAAAATAAAACCCTTCATTTGTGCAATAAAACTTCATGCTATTTGAAAACAAGAACTTTCAGCTCCGTTTTCCATTATTGCAATGTTCAATTATCAATAGTATTTCTCTATATAGCAGTATCATGTGCTATAATAATATGCCAACATCTAATTGACATTTTAAAATAGTACACAAATGCTTAAAAATAAAAATTGCAAAAATCAAAGAACTTGCAGTTCAAGAAATATGAAAATACCTATTCATATGTCTTTAATTGTTCATTTGTCACAAAAATTATTTTTTCAAAATTTACACAAAAGAATACATCAGTAAATGTAAAATTCCAATAAAAATTGACATTCAAATTCCCTGTAAAATATAATTCCATATATTGAAATGTATCTTAATATATTTTGGTGAGCAATTGATACGGACACAAAATATATGAACAATTTATATAGTTCAAATTCGTTGTTTTATAATAATATATATATATATTCATATAAAAATACATTTTCTCTACACTGTTTATCAACTAAAATGTACATATAAATATATACAAATATATTTGTTCCATAGAAGATATGAATAAATGTTACACGAATCATTGTGAAAGGTGTGTTGCGAAAGTGCAGATATGAAAAAGAAAAGTATGTACGTAAAATAACAGAAAAGAGAAGGAGATACGTGATGAAAAGTGAATAAAATAAAATGGAAAGACATGACGCAGACGACGGGCAGCGCTGACGAGAGAGACAACACCGAAGTGCTGTATCGATTTCTTCTTCTCGACTGACGACAAGTGACGTCATAAATGTAGCTTTCACCATTCACGTGAGAAGAAGAGGATGTCGTTCTTCCCCGTTCACACAATCACCCTCTCGATTCTCCATCTCGACCCTTCTCTATTCATTCAATATAGTCTAACTGGTATTAGAGTTATTTGTGATGCCGTCGATCTTATGTAGACGTAGAAGAATATATAAACAATAACGTCATGTTTTACAATAAATTTTTCGTTTTCAATATGACATTTTATATATATATTTTTTTTAGACACAATAATTTATTCATATGCAGCTGTAGATGCAAATAAATCATTGCTAATAATTAAAATTTATTCGTAACAAACAATATGTAAATGGAGAAAAATTTTTTTCTACTTTTCATCTGGACTTCTGTAATTATAGTGATGAGATGATATTTCTGTAAGAGCTACATGAGTTTTTATAAGTTTTACATGATAGTGGGCGACGGTGACGGAACTTTATATGCAACTTTTACATTATCGATATATATGTATAGGGATGTTTTGAATTCTGTGTAAAGTTTCGTAACGATTAAAGATTATCATGTTGATTTTATTGAAATTTCATCCCAATAACTCTATGAGAGCGTTCCACAAATGCAGAAAACTTTCCTTTATGTATATCTACAATAGTAGTATTTTTCATCAACATTCTAATTTGTTCCTTACTTACAATTTTTACAATATTTTATGTATGAAAAGATTGTGATGAATTTTTGAATGATAATATATCATTTTTCTTTACGACGTGATTTCTAAGTATTGGTAAATTGTTGGATGTTCCACCATAGTAACACCAATAGATATTCTCAAGTGATGAGTATTTTGTTGACTGTATTTCAACGCTTCAGTTCGGTTTCATAGGTTATGTCCTATATCCAAAGGCAGCCAGGTCCATGCTTGGAAAAATAAAAAGCATTATTAATATTGAAAAATTGAACTTAACTGTACCGACAAACCTCACATTAATCGGAAACTTTTTCTCAATTGGTACTCAAAATTCAAGTGATTCCGTGAAATAATAATAAAAACATTGCTTATTTCAATTTAAAGTCATGTTCCTACCCTTTTCTTTTCACCATGCTTCATGAAATTTTTAAAGATACTACGCAACAATGATTTCCACTTCGAATCCCATTGCAATTATCATAAATAAATCATTCACGCTTGACAGAAACTTCAATCAATTTGTCACACTCGCTTATAAAAAATTAATACATTAATTACTGAAATTGCTTCTTGTACATTTACAATAGAGATATATACACTATTCGAATATTTAACAAAAACTCGATTACCTCAACATATGGTAAAATAGAAGTCATTGTGTAGTGCTGCTCAGATCAATTTTAACAACTAATTTCTCGCGAATGTAGTAATCATGAATTTTTAGTTTTGGTAAAACTGTTTATACATGGTGGGCTCAGAAGCCAATCAGTGTAAGTCAATTATTTTTATAATTGCGTTCTTTACTTCAAGTCATACTCTAAAGTCCAAACGTTCTTTCTGTTTTGGTTTTTCCGCATTAAGGTGTTTACTTACGTTATCCTTCAATAAAAATCAAATTACCAAATTTCCAGGAGCTATTATTTTCTGGTGAATAACATCATAAGAATTTAATTCATTTTATTTTTCGTTCAATTCACTTACACTGATTGACTTCTGAGTCCTCCATATATGAATGGTTTAGCTGTAGTAATTCCAACTGTATTTCCACTGAAAATTGCAGTTGCGTAAGTCATGAAACAACATGATATTCATCTGTTTATAAATATTATAAATAATGGAAGGATATGCAAAATAAATGCAATTGTCTATAAGAAGTTATACTTAGCTATTGGCATAAAATTTTACAGCCAAACTCTATTTTTATTGGATTAATAATGATTCAGGTAACGAATGTACGTTGCATTATAAGGAAAAAATAAGTTATTTGGTTATACAACGCAAAATGTACGTTCTTTAAATAATAAAAAAGTAATTCGATATGCAATAACAAGACTCATTGTTTATTCGTGTGATATCATCTGCGATCCCGAAACAAATGACATTGGTGCATTGTGTTCATCCAAAGAATAATTAGGTCTTTAAAAGCCCTCCAATCCTGAAGGTGGCAGGAGACTCTTCACTTGTCTTGAAGTAAAAGAGTGCTTTGTGCAAGCACTTCCGTCCCTATTTTTATCCTCGACTGTCTCGCCTTGTTTCTGCAATAGAAAATTTATTCTCCCTCACTTTGATAAATGGCATAGAAAATGTCGCGATGTTCACAGTGAAATAGTGCCAAAAAATAATGTAAAGAGAGACTCAAAGGTGGAATTATGAAATAATAATAAATACTGTATAAATTACTGAAAAATTAATTGCTATATATTTCTTGTTGTTCTCCCACGTTGACATATCGTATTATTCTTCCCGCATTAAACAGCGAATGAAACCATTTTATATCAACTCATCACCCAATATTTTTGATCTACTTGGAATTAAAGATCGAATTGTGAAAACTATATCGGAAAGTGAATAAAGGCGGGTATTATACATATATGTATATGTATACATGTTGTCATGAATAGACAGAAAATATGAAAATGGGTGTGGCAATACTGATTATGATAAATACGGTGACTTGTTCGAATACGTTTCACCACGTCAAATTCAATTTGGACTCCCCATACGTTTCCACTCTACGTATTAGTTTAATCACATAATTCAAATTCATATATTTTCGTTAATTGTTTACAATATCATGTACCATTATATATCTGTACAGATAGACAAGAGCCGACTATTCGAAATGTTCATATGAATAAGAATATTTATTGGAGAGATTCGAAGGAGAATATGAATTTTGCACTATTCTTCATTATAATATTTTACAATATGTCGTAGCATATTACTATATAGAATAAATAACTTGGAATATGGTATCGAATATGAAGTTGCATTTTTCCCCATGTGGATAAATATCTATCGAATGCAATTTCAGATCAAGTGAAATTTTCCACAATAAAAGATTTTATCTCGTGAAATTTTATGTAATACGAAAAGTAATGGGATAAAAAAAACTCATATATGTATTTGCAATTGCAAACATAGAGGTATTGTCAGCATAACGTTACTGAAATCTCTACATGACATTTGACAATGAAAGGAATAGGTTAGAAGTGTGTGCGGAAATATGATTATGCTACCAATATATATCGTCGTGGTGAATATAAGCAAAAAACTATGGGTGAACAATCAATTCAGTAGTACAGTGCTTTCCACTTTAACTGGCCACTCGCCAAACTTTTTGCTCAGTCCAGCCATATAAATACACAGATATCTTACTATTCAACAATCCTTGAGACTGTGCACAATTTACAAAAGTAAATTACTTTGAGGAACCCTCATTTACACGAAAAAAAAAAAATAATTTAGGTCAGTAAACCCGCTCAGTGCTTTTTATTACGTCCGTTCCTCGTTTAAATCATACAAATAATATGAATTTTGTTAACTTTTAAAAATTTGCCATTCAGATAAACCAGTGTTCCAATCAAATTTTGGCGTTAATTAACCGATAACGCCATGCCATTTAATTCGATCAATCAACAATTTTTTGCCGCGTATTAATAAATATAGATATAATGTAGTAGCGCAAGTTATTCGGTTCCTGTCTCTTTATTAATTTATTTAATCCTTTTTCATTTTATTCATTAGTTTATATACTAATAATTTCATTCAATTATTTAATTTATTTATTCATACGTTGTATAAAAAAAAAGTTCAACATTCCATAATTGAATTTTTATTCTCAATAATTTTCAGTCCAAAAATGATCACAATAACAGATAATACTATATGAAGGTTCGTGGACATGGTAACACATCATGAGAATCCGTAGTCATATTCAATTTCCCGCAGTATGTATGAACATAATTTTCTGAGTATATAATAGTCAGATTGCAAGTATGCCACAGCATTTTATGATTGTCTCAATAGCGTTATACTATCTATAGAATTTCAGACATTTTTGTCATATCACTTACGACATAACGTAACTGATATTTTTATTCCACGTAATATTTTAATGAGAAACACGATTGTTATCTCCAGTGAAACCGAACGATATATCCAATAATGATGTCGCCATTCTTTACCCCTCCGACATCCAAAGTGCAAAATCCATGTGGCAACAAAATTTATGCAAATAATTTAAAAAATTTCAATAATAACTGCCCGAAAATTCAATTATCTGGTAATTTTAGAATAAATTCATTATCGGTAGAAATAAACGAACATGCAGTTAGGAGCAAGTTTACACTTTCCCAAACGATAATTATAGACATAGAGTAACAAAGAAAGTATTAGTTTTTTTTATTTAACTTATTGAATTTTTATTTCTTCCCATTTAATTCATATACTTATTAGTTTTTCATTTGTATAATTTATTTATTTTCATTTCATTTATTTATTTATTCGTTTTTCATTTTATCTATGGATTTTTCCATTTATACATTCGATTAATACATTCATTTATTCATTCACGGTATGAATAAATAAAAAAATTTCATATTTCATTATTTATTTTCGTTAATTCTCACTGAATTACTCATCATTTTTATTTAATTAATTGATTTATTTTTTCATTCAATTCATCGATTTTCTGTTCGTTTTGATTTAATTTATATTATATTGATTCAATTTGTCACAATACACATCAACATTGTTTTCTGATGATATAAAAGTCGCATTCAAATGTGTTATAGTAATTTATTTTCCTTCTAACATTGTTATACTATGTAAAAAATTTCAGATTTTGTGGCATGGCCACTCCTCAGATTCCCGATTTAACTTTAATATTTAATCTAGTATTATTGTCGTCGCATCCATAGTTTGTAAATATGTGAATTTCCGTGGAAAACTTATATAACTAATTGTTATTTTACGTCGAACCGAAATTCGTAACACAATGTAATAAAACAATTTTTATTCACTTCAGTCACAATTAACTCCCTATAAATTTTTTATGTTTCTGGTCTGGAAATTTTCAACATATTCCCCGGAATACATGACTGATATACGCACAGCAGCCGCAAAACACATTTTTCATATGTATGACCGCCATAAAAAATCATTTTTGTTTTCATGTTATTGAAAGTGACGTTTTAGTGAATATAAATCTTTATTTTTTTTATACGTTTACCAATTAATTGTTGTCAAAAACGCTAATATATATGACTCATTTTTCCCTTTGAAAAATCGGACAAAACCGATATCTTTGTCATCACTACTTGATAAAGAGTAAAAGCAAAAAAGTGAAAATTTAATGAAGATGAACGAATAAACAAATGAAACTCATTATTCATAGAGTTCATAAAATTTATGGATATAGTATAGATCCTCAAAGTAGAACATTGTATATCCTATATCCTCCATGCTCAATGACGTTTCGATTGCATATTGTGTTCAGTTGAATGGACAGATAATTTTCATTTTCAAAAACATTCATTTTAAACGATAGCAACATGTCAAATAAAATCATGAATAAATGTAACAACCCAACATTGAAATTCTATTAATGTTTATGAAATGAGGAAATTAATGCTCCTCTGTAACAGACAATATTCCAAGCGGCTATCCGGATGATATACATTTATGGGATTGTAATATATGTAATATACAAATGTAATATACGCAAATAAAATATACGAGACAAAAAGTTTCATATATTCGAGATACAAGTATGTGTCATATATTTTTCAAAGTCACTTATGAGCGTCAGCTTCACTCTCTCATAGATTTCACAAACTTAAACATAAATCTTCCAATGAATTATTTTGTCATTGTATTTACAAAAACTTGAACATATTGGGATCACGAAATTCCGTCCAACGTTCATATGATATTATAATAAGATAATAACCAAAATGTGTATAAATCTACATGCGCAATGCAATTGATATTTATGTACATCACCGTTTATTATATATTAATATGGAAATGGCGTTAGTGTCAATGTCTAAATCCCATAAGGGATGTGTCATTATCACAAGCACGAATATGGAGGTGGTATATAATTAACCAGAGAAACGAGCAATCAATTCGTGGTAAAGTTGGCTGCATGCCAGACATTTCTAACCATTCCATGTTGGAATGTATACACATGGGACCTGTGTTCCCACTCGTCCACTTCAATAATAGGTTTTTTTTCTTCATCCTCGGCTTGTTAGGATTTGTCGTAATTCATTTCGAGTAAAATTATTTATGTATGAACTAATCGTCAGCACACAATTCTAAATGCAATCTCATTACTCATAAAATCTTCGCACCTCATTTTAATGTATCCAACCACCCACTAATTAATATCATTTCAAAAAAATTTCCAGCATTCAAGTGCGCCAAATACATACTAATAGTATTTTATAATAAAACCTGTCCACTCTAAATTCAAATGATTTCCTCATTCTTTGAAAGATTCGTCATTGAAATGTGAATTCATATTTTTCTCGTAGAAAATTCACTTTTTATTTATTAATTATTTTGTCAATATACATTGACAAAATTTAAACAATAAAACATAATTCAATGTCAATTGTCAGTGCGTTGCTGATGAATATTACTGTTAGTGCACTCATTTGCAATCAGTAATAAAGTATAAAGTGCATTTTCCAAGTGAAAAATCTATAGAACAATAATGTTTATTTTAAATAAATATTAGTACTGCCTATAAGACGATTCCCAAAAAAAAATCAGTATGTATCAAACCCGTCTGCCTCATAACTGTCTCATTAAACATAAAGCTCTTTGGAAATGATAAGCATTGAAAAATACAATGTTGTAAATGTCCTCTATATTATGAAAATATTCCATTATTATTAAATAATTGATGCGGCGAATTTTTGTCACTACTCCGCATATAAGCATTAGAGTCATTATTTATTTATGTATTCATAATATTTCTCATTCGAGTTAGATATTATATATGCTAATCATGTATAAACAACTGTTACCTCGCAATATTTTTGCTGATGGAGTATTCTGATTCCTTGGAGAAATTGCACATTCTCACGTCTAATCCAACAATAACTACGCATACTTTGAGTGCTGTATCAAATGCTGCACCTGCTGCGATTTATAAGTAGCAATTTAAAAAAATTGATACTATATATTTACATGTGATAAAGTATGGTAAAAGGATATTGAAAAAGCATTGTATGACCATACCAATAGGTCCAAAATCGTTATTGGAAACGTCGAGATGGAGGGATGGCATTTTCATGTAACCCGATGACATCACTTCGGCTAGTCCCATTCCTGTTTTCGTTCCCAAACAGCATCCGCTTATGTTCAGACTTTCCAATGTTGAATTTCTCAATAACACTAAATATTCATCAAACTAGATTGTAATTAATCTACCATGTACCTAATCATTTTTTGTTTTGCCTCTAATTATTATTGCATAATTGATAAATCGAACAGGAAGAAAAAAAATGCTCAATAGAATAATATATAAAAACACACGAGAACATATATGAATTCCTCCTTCGTCTCGGAGTGGATTCAATCGAAGATTTAGTATACGAAGAGATGTTGCTCCTCGTTGAAGTAAACCGTGAACAATTCCCGCGACACCATCACAACCAATTCCATTATTTATTAAATAAACATTCCTGGTAGGCTCATGATTTTTCAAATATTCACCAATAGCATGAGCACCGTAGTCTGTTAGTTTACAGTGAGATAAATCAAGTTCACGAATCTGTATAAAAATATGTCTTACCATTTTTCATCAACGCCTAATTACTATCAAATTATAGGAAGATACATAATAAATAATTACATACATTATTATTACCAATAACTCCTTGGAGAAGGGCAGCAACGCGCGGTTGATCAAGATTACTTCTTGTAATGCAAATCTTTCGCATTTTCAATGATTGTTGAATACCTCGGCCGAGATTCAAACAATCCTCAATTGAAAACCTTTCACACACACACACATATATATATATATATATATATATATTTTTACATTTATTGAATTCGCTGGTCATCATTGATATACAAAGACCTAAAGATCTATTTACGAAATGTAGCTGCTTACTCAAAATCGCGCCATTCAAAACCATCGCTCATATAAGTCACACCAAAGTTTAAATGAATCTCACGTAACTTTGGCAACTGCGGTAAAATAATATGAAAGGGAATATGATGTAGAGGAAAATCGCTCACTGTACACTCAACCTCATCATCATTGTCCGACCACTTGAATTGATACCTTAATAACGTAACGAAAAATAGTGTTATAAAAACTTATCATGCTTTTTCCTATATTTATTGAATTGATATTTAAACGAATATATATGATTTACATATAAAATATTAATATACAACCTAAAAAAAGAAGAAAATTTCCCAACGAACAGTTGAAAATAGAAATATTTTATTAATTTTTAAATGATATATTGAACGATTGTACTTTACTTGGATGGAATTAATGAATGAATGATGAGTGTATAAATATGCGGCTGCACGAGCTTGATAAGAGCATTGCATTCCACTTTTTGCAATTCAATATTCTCAATGGTCTGAAGATACTCCGAAAAATAACGTTCGCAGTAAAGACGTCGCCATGAATTACCGTGTTCACCTGGATTGTTGTGCTTCCACCTTCATAATAATCATACTATATAAATATGCATAAATACATATGAACGTTAGCAGTATTTCTACCTATACATGAATAATATTAACAATTGACTTATCAGAATCAAATTGAAATTTGTAGAATGATATTTTAATAGCACCCAATCGTCATTCGCGTCAAACGTTAAGATGAAGAATGGACGGGTATGAGCAAGCAATAGATTACTTTTATTTTGTACATATATATATATATATATGTCACCATATCGTCAGCTATGTGACAATACCTCTTATGTGCATAATACGCAACTTTTCAGGAGAGATAAAAAACTTTCTAATTTTCCTAGTAGCACAATAGAAATCAATTGAGGCCTGGTAATTTTAAAGGCTTACTTTGCTACTTTAAAGCTTAGAAGGTATTGCCACGACATGCTCAGTGCTCATATCTTTCAAATGCCACCAAAATCTTATTTTCCGCAAATTTGTCAGTTAGAAGGTATTGTCACATAGCTGACGATATGTAAAATTTACCGAGAAAACCTTCTGCTAATTCATCTTCTGCTTCGACTGTATATTTTCTTTACACGATACAAGTAAACAGAAAAAACAGAAAAAAGCATTACTATTGGTTCATAACGGTGGCATTTATACATAATATTATGCGCGAAAATTTGAGAAATGTAAGAAATGTGAAAAAGTAATTGATAATTATAGGTAATATAGTTGACACGGTACGTTCACCTTTCTTTGGCAGCCCGACACCAATAATGTTCATATGGGATCCTCTCAATGACAAGTTCAAATGGGAGATCAGTCGGTAATATTTCCAAGAGCGTATCACGATCAACGGTTGTGGGAAGTTGGTCGACTATCGGTGAACTTTTCCATCGTTCGATCAACGCCTGCAGGGCGAGGGTCTTCAGATTTGGCACAACCAATTCATCCCACATCTCATTTTCCGCACGAATGCTCCGTCCTTGCTCATGAGGAAGAAGTGTCGTTTGAACAGAACATCTACTCCAATTGGACATAACAAATGCAATTTACAAGAAGACGAACATATGATAAAAAAAAAACGCTAGTGGGCAATATCACTTTAATACAATAATTATTCGATTCATTGTTATTTTATTATTATTAGCGTTTGGAAATATTTATTGATATTCATAAATAGATTTTAATTTTAATAGTTTACTAGATAGGATACATCACTATAAGAATTATTGGACAGAATAACTTAATGAGTTTATGCATTGCAATATCTAATTATTAATTGCTAACATTATCACTTTGTGATTTTCATACACTGTAAAAATATCCAATTTTAAATAATATAAAATACTCAACAGTTAGTGGCAATAATTTTCAGTCATATGATTTACTGATTCTCTCATGAATGATTGAGTCGATATAACAAGTATTTTTTGTTTATGTCAATTATTTTACACGACCTATTCACCATAAACATTTATGCATATTTATTTAGAATAAAAAAATTCAAATGTTGATTCTCACACGATTCTTTTTTCAGTGTATGAATTTCACGTATAAACATATAAGTTGTTTGTAAAGAACATAAAGTGATACAATTCAAGTGTCAATATCTTGATACTCAATTAATTTTTTCCATATAGATATTTTGATATTTAATGTAATTACCTGTAGACGTCAAATACATTCTTTGAAATTGTATGTGGAACACGCATTTTCCACGCACAATCATTTGTTATTTATACATGTATCACTGATATTCGCCTAATTGTTTTATGGACAAGTTACCACAATATATTTCCTCAATCTCGGATAATAGTTGAGGTCAACACATCATTATTTAGATTGTCGTTAGTGATTTACCGCTATAGAAATATCTATAATTGAAAAAGAAAATTTAATAATTGCAAAGTGCTTCTCTTTACCTAGAGTTTCTATAGTTGTAGATCAGAGTAAACCAATAGAATATGTATATATATAGTTTTTTTGAACTGATTCAAAATATTATGAAATTATCCATTTTCATTATTCTCGTTCCAATCAATAGTTTTACATATTTTTTTGTCTTTTATATGTTTGAAGGAATGTCCGGATGGTGTTGTGCAAGAGGATTCATTCAAGGACATTTATGCAAAATTCTTTCCCCATGGAAGTGAGTGATAATTCAATTTTCCTTCTTTTAAAAATGTTTTTTCGTGATTTATTAATAATGCAACGGATTTCAGATTCTAGTCACTATGCCCACTACGTGTTCAAAGCATTTGACGTTAATTGCAGTGGTGCCATCAGCTTCAGGGTAATTACCCTTCACTTCAATTCAATTAACTTATATTTTTTCATATTCTTTTGTTTATAAATAGAAAAACAAGATGAATAAGATGGGAAGATTGGAAGGTGGTATTGTCAAGAGGAAAGCGTAACATAATTGATTGCGTTAATATTTTGTAATTTTAGGATCTACTGGTAACTTTATCAACGCTCCTGCGAGGCAGCATTTATGAAAAATTACGGTGGACATTCAAGCTATATGACATCAACGGTGACGGTTGCATTACCAGAAATGAATTGGGTGAAGTTGTGACAGCTGTGCACGATCTCATGGGAGCTAAACATCCCGCAGAGGAAGAGCGAAAAGCAAGAGAACAATTGGATCGCGTATTTGAAAAACTCGATCTCAATCACGATGGAGTTATTACTATAGAAGAGTTTATTGAAAGTTGCCTTAAAGTATGTTTTTCATTTCAATTGTCAATTTAAAATTAAAAGATTAATTGAAAAATTGAATATTGATTGCAGGACGAGGTGATTACGCGGTCATTGGCAATGTTCGATTGTGAGCTTTGATCTCCGGTGAATATTAGTCCCGTACAATTGGTCGCAGCGACACCACCATCGTTGCACTCAGGGACCACGTACTCACGTCAGTCACCTAACAGTTCATCGCCAACACCCCCACTATATTCAATTCTATCTTCAGTGTCAGATTTGATCCCAAAACATCCATTACCATTAATTCCATCACCAACATCACCAATGTCACCAATATCACCTAATACACTCCAAGAGAATGCTCTTGAAATTCAAGAGTGCCATCATTCTATTATTCATCCTCCATGGTATGACAATGCCCAAACTGATGCGATGATTGAACAACGATCTAGTACACCTCCCGATTTCATACCAACAATCATGAAAAACAACAAATTATTAAACGAATTATCTGGAATTATTTAAAATTTGAACAGAATTAACAAATTAAGATTTGGAGGACATGTTAAATATAACATACGATGTAACATTAATATAAAAAAAGTTGTATAATGGTCATAGCATCACGCAAAGCAATTTATCTTGATAGTTCGCCAATAGTAGAAATTAAAAATGTCTATGAAAATATGTAAAATTCATGGGAACGCACACTACATAGGGGCTATGATTTTCAAATTAGTCCCTAAAATTGTATATGTACCTGTAGAAAAATAACCAATATATTTAAAATAGTTGGTCCAATACAAAAAGTACATTGGTCCAGTTAAATAATATGACAACAATAATAATAGTCATATATACATAGAATGTGACGAAAAATTGACAGTTGCTTCTAAAAACTTTTTTTATAAATACAATTCTCTGAGAAAATCCGCTTAATATTCGTTACATTACTGATCAAATAATCATATTTCATATTTCATTTGTGATTTTTTGTCCGTACAAACTCACTATAAAATTTCAATTGATATACTTGAATTTCACATTGCTCACAATTTTTTTCACAATTCCTAGTATTCTGATTTTGTGTCAGATAAAAAAATATTAATGCATTTAATAGCCGTTACAATTATGTCACTGTCTCATTGAAATTTTCGAACAACATTAATTGAAAAAGGCAATAGTATATATAATATAATAATCATGTGCCAAATAGTATCAATTATAATTAATTGTATAATAAAAAATAAACATTAATAGTTATATTTATATTAGACATAATAGAAATAATGTAGAGTACATGCGGCTGTGAATTCGCGCATCTCAAATAACTATTGTCATGAGTGGATGAAAAAAGAAAATAGCAAAAATAAACAGAGAGAAACTGGTGTGTTCAAGAAGAAATTTACAAATTAAAAATTATTGACTCTGTGAAAAATGGATGAATAAAATAATTAAATGCGTGTAATGTAGATGGTATGATAGTTTGTAAGAATTTTACAAATGACGAATATTGGATTTGACTATGTCTGCCATTGCAACAGTTGTTATACCATGGAAATATTGTACAAGAAATTTGCTGATGAATTTTCATTAATAACACATGAAATGATAATAGCTTCAAAATTATACTATGAAGATTTGTTGTTACTATAGAAATACAATCGTTCAAAAAATATTTCTAGTTCTGGCATATAGAGGGGTCACCAGAATTTTGTGTGAATTTACCAAATCAATTTAGGGGTATAAATTAATACTAAAAGAGAATTTTGTTAGAAATCGATAGTATAATACAGTTGAATGATAATTTTAAATTGTAAAATTCATTAGAAAAATTCATTCGGCGTTTGCTGAGGAAATTAGACTGCATAAAATAAATTGTGAGAAAATTTTCATATCATTCAGAATAAATGTGACATGAAAAGTTTTTTTACTTTTCATTTTGATTTTCGTGTTGGTTGATTCACGTTGAATAATATATTATATATATTGTATGTCGGACAAACAAACAAAAATACAAATGGATTACTTCAAATTTAAATGATTATTTTGTATAATCCACTGCTATATTGGCTAAGCTGATTTTTCTTCTGCAATTTCATTGATAACGGCCCAGAATTAGTGATAAAATCATACAAAATAAATGACCGTTTATTACAAATTATATAATGTGACAGTACCATAAGAAATTTTAACTCTACATAAACTCGCGATATTGTGAATAATTTAAAGAAAAATGGGTAAGAAATCAATTGCCTCAAATTATATTCGCAATCATAATATATACTACTAAATTACATACCGAAGATGAAACCTGAGGGTGTAAATATCGTTCAACGCCATACTGCCTCAATTATATGACAAAACCCAGAAGAAAATAAAAACATATTCTTTTTCTTTTTTTTTTT